>CAUYRH010083567.1:0-30316 GCA_963574655.1 Perodicticus potto | reverse complement strand
TGCATCTTAGAAGGGCAAAGCTTACTAAATGTCTTCATACGTTAACTAAGAAAATGCCATGAAGGGTATGTTAAACAGTTTAATGAAAACATTTCAGATTGTATATGAAACCAGCACATTGTACCCCTTGATTGCACTAATGTATGCAGCTATGTTTTAATAAAAAAAAAAAAAAAAAAAAGAGGCTCGGCACCTGTGGCTCATTGGGCTAAGGCATCAGCCACGTACACCTGAGCTGGTGGGTTCGAATCCAGCCCGGCCCGCCAAACACAATGACAGCTGCAACCAAAAAAAAAATGGCCGGGCGTTGTGACAGGCACCTGTAGTCCCAGCTACTTGGGAGGCAGAGGCAAGAGACTCGCTTGAGCCCAGGAATTGGAGGTTGCTGTGAGCTGTGATGGCACGGTACTCTACCCAGGGTGACAGCTTAAGGCTCTGTCTCAAAAAAAAAAAAAGAAATAAAGAAATAAAAAATTTTGTTTTTAACATTTATAAAAAAAACGTTAAAATATATGGTGCAACAGTAAAAATGAAATCTTATTTCATACGCAATTAGACAATTTATTCCATGGTTATAGATCAAAATCAATAGCGACATTTATACAAGAGAAACACAAATATCTATAGCTTGAAAGCAGAAGGGAATTCAAATGTAATCTAGTTTGTCTTGAATGTGGTTTTCAAATGAAACAGAGTCTAAAAAGTGATTTATACCAGTGTGGCTTTGATTTGCAACTTGACGAAATTCATCAGCTTTATAGGTGTGCTATATGAACACCATGCATTTTTTGACTTCACTCTTTTATCTTCTAGCCATACACATAAACCCTTAAACATATTTTTAGGTGAAATGTAAACGTCCATTTACATTATAATTTCAAGCGTGGACTGTTAAACAGACACTCATGCTCCTTGGACCTTAGTCACTCTCCACCACGTCCATTCCCTAGCTACGGACTACTACCTAAGAAACTAGATTACGTAACCTTATTAAAATTGTCAAATAATTTTTATTCATAGTTTAAGCATACATTGTTCGTTATGTTAGCAGAATATTATATACTATATACGTATGTATATTTAATATTATAGCCATGGAACGATTAGCTCTTTCTTAACCTTTAGAATTGTACTTTCTATGAGTTTTTATTTTCTCTTGCCCTTTTATACTCTGCCTAGACCAACATAGTATATCTACATAAGTGAATAAATAAAATCACACTCTCAGAGCAACTAGGTTATACTATAGCAGGTCTTTTTTGTTTTTGCAGTTTTTGGCCAGGGCTGGGTTTTAACCCGCCACCTCCAGCATATGGGGCCAGTACCCTACTCCTTTGGGCCACAGGCGCTGCCCTACAGCAGTTCTTGAGAAAGTCAGCAACCCGGGAAATTAAACAGTCTCTTTTTACTTAGATTTTGTTTATAACTATCTTCATTATCTCTTTCAAATAACAAAACCAGGGCAGTGCCTGTGGCTCAACGAGTAGGGCGCTGGCCCCATATACCGAAGGTGGCGGGTTCAAACCCGGCCTCGCCTGAACTGCAAAACAAAAAAAATAGCCGGGCGTTGTGGCGGGCGCCTGTAGTCCCAGCTACTCGGGAGGCTGAGGCAAGAGAATCACCTAAGCCCAGGAGTTGGAGGTTGCTGTAAGCTGCGTGACGCCACGGCACTCTACCAACGGCGATAAAGTGAGACTCTGTCTCTACAAAAAAAAAAAAGAACAAAATAACAAAACCAATCTGCCCTACCACTACTTCTAACACAGACTTTAAAACAGAAAACCAACAACTTGAATGTTGCACTGACCAGCAGCACACAACATCAATTCAATGTAAGTGGATGAAAGATAAATGCTTTTTGTGGGTTTTTTTGCAGTTTTGGGCCGGGGCTGGGTTTGAACATGCCACCTCCGGCATATGGGGCTGGCGCCCTACTCCTTTGAGCCACAGGGTCTGCCCAAAGATAAATGTTTTAATAAGAAAACCCGGGGGCAGCACCTGTGGCTCAAAGGAGTAGGGCTCCGGCCCCATATGCTGGAGGTGGCGGGTTCAAACCCAGCCCCCACCAAAAACTGCAAAACAAAAAAAGAAAACCAAGGAATTAGAAATAAGCCCCCCACACTTCAGGCTTGCTCACCTTCTAGCTTGCGGTAATGGTTTTTGAAGCTACAGCAGATATTGGTGCTACTTCTTTCTAATTTTTTAGATGAAAAAATTGCAATCAACACCTTGGTCAACTTCGCTATTTGTCACTAAAGCTGTTAACAGTAGAACATTACCACCACCATCATTTTTCTGAAAACAGTAAACAAAACAGTATCATATAATCTTTGCAATGGCCCCGTGGCAGGAGAGACAACACAGGTGAATTGTTCACAGTCTGGGAAGCAGGTAAATAGAAGCTTTGCTAGTAACTCCAACAGCAATCACCTGGTCCAACCCCCTGCTCTCAAGATGCAGAGACCAAAGCTCACAGAGGTGACCCTTCAGCCCAGTTACTCTGTGGCAGAATCCAGATATAACCGAGGGCCTAGCCAAGTACACGGCTTCTCTATAAACTGGGCTCACAAAGCCATGGTTTTGTTTTGTTTGTTTGTTTTAATAAAAACTTACACAGTCTATAGCCTATGTTGATCTTTAAGAGGAGTTACTTTTGCAAAGATTTATTTATACTAGAAAACTTGAGAAAAACAGAAATTGAAATTCAAGCTACAAAGGATGAAGATGGCTCATTTTCAAATTAGTCATTTGCCAACCTATACATCATGCTTCTGATTTTTCCTCTTCCTAAGAGATTCTATGCCTTGAAATGAAAAGCAAGACAAGGCCCGTTAGCTAAAAATAAACTTAAGATAAGAAATTTTGCCATAGTTATTTCCTATCTTTCAATTTGTTCTCAAATCTTAAGCAACCTATTGGATACAGCGTAAAAACACTCAGAATGAAACTTAACTGTTTAACCAAAAATGTATGGTGAGTTAGGAGAGCGAGCTCTCTCTACAGAGCCCTCAAGTTCACTGTTGTGGACGATACAGAGGCAGGAAGTTGGTGCTGAGACACCTGGAGCAGGGGACCTCGATTATCTGCAGTCAGTCCTGTGGTTATTTCCAAAAAACCAAGGAAGGCACATTAATGGTATCTGCAGATAAATGAGCTTTATTTAAAGAAAAAGGTTTTCAGAAGAAAGTTTGTATTCTCAAAAGAATGAGAATGATGAACCACTATGATGAACTTGACTCTTGAAAATGTACTGTTTATGAAAGAATCATTTAGAAAACTGTCTAAAAGGAGCTTGCTGATTATTTACATAGTACTTTTTATGTCACAGGCACTACTTTAAGTGTTTTATCACTATTAATTCTTTTAATCCTCATAACACCTTATGAGGTAGGTTCCAATTTCACAAATGAGGAACATGCCAGTTTCGTTTGCAAATTAGTAGATTTAACTACAATGTCTTGCTACTTTACCCACATGTCCTTTCTTAACATCACCTCCTACATAATTATATAATACTAACTTCAAAAAAAAATAAATGTCCTTGAGAAAGAGATGTTGAATATTTGGAAACTAGAAAAGAACAGAGAAAAACTGATAATTGCCACCACCAAGAGATAATTATTCATTAACTTTTCCTGGTAAAACATCTGGAGGCTTTGTTTTTAGCCCATGAACATATACATTGAATACATTATCATTTCATGGCTGGAATCATTCTATATCTACAAGTTTCATAACCAATTTTTTCTATTTAACACCAGAGTGTTTTAGTATAAGGGAGCAAACAGAGATATCCTTAAAAGGAGAAGAAATATCCTAAAAAGGATACTACTATACTCTGCTCATTTTGCATCTCAAAAGTCTAGAAAATTTGGGGTTAATTTTCTAGCACATATAGGTTTTCATCAGGTCCAAGGAGCTCCAGGGCAACACAGAGTCCAATATACAGATGAGCGCCCGGCAGTGAGCCTGTAACACAGAGGAGTTCTTGGCCTGTCTGTGCCTTAGATGTCAGCTCCCAGACCCTTGCAACAGAAGCTGGCTCGCAAAGCAGGGTACTATATAAATACGCCCAGCAACCAGTACTCAGTGACTGCTTGTCAATTTATTTTTAAAAGAAAGACATCTGATGTAAAACATATGTAAAACATAACATCCATGCACTCTTTCTTCAGAGCTCTGAATGTCATTGTCATCGGGTGATTCAGAACCTTGAAGTTGGCATGGGCTAGGCAGTGATGTCCTACCTGAGGGCTCATGGGCTGCATGCTAATTTTATGAGGCCTTTTTTTTTTTTTTTTTTTGGCTTATCTGTGGTGCTGGATATCACAAAAAGTATGCATGGACCTTTTTTTTTTTTTTTGCTAATCAGCTTTCCGTAGTTTTATGCATTTAATGTGTACCCCAAGACAACTCTTATTCTTGTGCACCAGAAAGAAAAAAAAAAAAGGTTGGCCACCCCTGGGCTAGAGGAACCTTGCCACAGTGCAAACATAGATGTAAAGGCTTCACATATAACAGGGCTCAATATATCAGTGTTTGATGAAATGGCAACCTGGCTCAGAAAGGAGGAGGTAGGTGATCTGAGGCTTTGTCCCTCCATTAGACTAAAAGTTCCTAGAACGGGCCAGGTGCAGGGGCTCACAAATGTAATGCTAACATCTGGGGAGACTGAGGCAGGAAGATTACCTGAGGTCAGGATTCCAGACCAACCTGCCCAAGAGCGAGACCTCTATCTCTGCAAAAACTAAGATAAATTAGCTGGGTATGGTGGGGGGTACCTATAGTCCCAGCTACTCAGAAGGCTGAGGCAGGAGGAGCTCTTGAACCCAAGAGTTTGAAGTTGGAGTTAGCTGTGATGTCTCCACTTACACTCCAGCCAGAGTGACAGAGCAGGATCCTATTTCAGGAAAAAACAAATTCCTAGAACAGAAGAACTGTACCTTGTACTGTTTTCAAATCTCCGCCCAATAAAGTGCCTTCTTCGCCTCCTCTTTTATAAGCACACATTCTTCATGGTTTCACTGAAGTCTTGGAATCAGACACAGCTGAATTACCAGCCAGACTACATGTAACACAGTACTTCTATCAACTTAGGCAAACATCTCATAGCCGCCACTCCCTCAACTACATACAGGCATAATAGCACCTAGTAAATAACAACTATCATCATTGTTACTATCAGTTCACTAATTATTTATTTTTGTGTTGGGCACTGTGTTAGGCATTGGTGATGTGTAATTAAATGATATACATTATCTCCAAGAAGCTTACAGTCAATAATCATAATGATGACTTATTGAATTGTGGCTAGATTTTCTCTAAGCAAGTCTTTATTTTATCATCTCATTTTACTCTTCTCCCTACCCCTAAAGCAGGCCTACATTAACTTTTTTCCATTGTCCACACAACTCAGTCCATTTGACTGCTTTTACAAAATATACACCAGGTGGCTTAAAAACAACAAAAATCTATTTCTCACAGTTCTGGAGGGCGGAAAGTCCAAGATCAATGCGCCAGTGACTGGTAAGGGCCACTTTCTCATAGGTACCGTGTTGCAATGTCCTCACACAGAAGGGAAAGGCAGTTCCCTGAGGCCTGTTTTTATAGGGCACTAATCGCATTCACAAGGGTGGAGCCCTCATGACCTAATCACCTCCCAGAGATGTCATCTCCTAACACCATCACACTGGGAATCAGGTTTTAACTTAGGAATTCTTGGGAAACACAAACATTCCGGCCACAGCACCACTGCACTCACGAAACATTTTGTGTCAACACTCAGTGTAGCACTACGCTATATTTTCCCATCTTGATTTCTTGCTGAATGAGTTTCTGTACATAAATCTTGTCTCTTCTGAAATAGGGTAAACTGTCTAAGGGCAGGCCATGTGATGTTGTTTCTTCTGTATCCACCACCCACAAGCACACAGCACCTGTTTGTAAGTACTCAAGTCAAACAGAACTGTTCTAACCTTGGAACTGGCCCAATCAGCAACCCTTGACTGAGGATTATTATCTACCGGGTACTTAATTAGATGAAACCATTTTTCTCACTATTTAGAATACTGTTATCAGAAACACAAACTGTGACACCAATTTATGATCACAAGCTACTCACCACTAGAAATAGTTCACGGGTGAAGAATGCCCAGGGAAGGATGGGTAGGTGATAGCAGAACCTATTCCTGCTCTGTCCCATGGCTACCTCTCACTGTGTCCCAATCCTCCCTTCTAAAATTTGTGGCAAAGATTAGGGCTTACATGCAGCAACAAGAGCCTATTTGTCTTAGGCAGCCACCATCGCTATGGGCTCTATTTCGCATTTCGAGACATGTGAAGAACACTAGATATCTACATGTGACATCTCAAGCACAGGATGCACATGGGATCTAGTTTGGAGACACCACCAATGTGCAATAATCAATGACAGTTCATGATTGACTGGACAAACACCACGCCATCGTACCCTGTCTCGGCTGACCCTACCACGCTTTAATGATGATACAGTCGCAACATACACCTAGGGCTGTTCTGACGCTATTACTCAAGGTCCATAATAACTGAATCTAAGGACAGCCTTGACCGCTTAGCTAGCTTAAGGAATTAGCACCAAATCTTCTAGATGATCTGTCCAGTGATTTCTAAATATTCAGCCAACTTTCAGAGGCCTAACATGATTCAAATACTTTTTAGTGTCTTGAAAAAAATTACATTGTAAAATTTCCAAATATATAAGTCTCCTGCCCTAATGTGAGATTTTCTACAGTCCCTTCCACAGTGGTTTGGTGAAGCTTCCCAGTCTCCGCTCCACATGCCCTACACACGGCATACCTCTCAGCCTCTGTTCTTGATGTCTCTCAGCCTCTAACTTCTGCCATACCTCAGTTCCTTTGTCTGTTACTCATCGTTTAAGACTCAACAGAGATCTTCATTAGCCTTGTTACAAGCTTCCCCCTCACCCCGGGATGAGAGCCCCTTCTGCATTAGTACCCTTCTAGCATTTTCTGTTAAGATGCCTGTCTGCTGTACCTTCATCAGCTGGTACAGTACCCAGCACAGTACCTAAGTCATGCAAGGTGGTTGAGTGCTTCACAGGCTGACGTGAAACCAACAAGCACCAGTGATCAGACTCTATCCACCTGGGCAAACATGCCTGCCAGTCAGATCCCTGCTGCCCTGGGGCTCTTTCCAGTGGCAGAGCTTTCTCTTCTGGGGTTGATTTGACCAGTGCTCTAAAACACAACTGAAGATCTTCAGAAGGTAAAAACATTGAAATCATATTTATCAAAATAAATAGTTGTATTGAGTGATAAATGTTAATCACAAAGGTTTGAGTCACACAGAAAAATACAAAAAAGGAATTAAGAATCACCTGAATCTCTGTACTAGAGAGATTGCCATAGAGAGAGCAGTCTTCCAAACCTTTCTTTTATGCACTCACACAGAATTTTACCTATGTTTTAAACAAATAAAATTTGCAAACAATATATACTGTTTAAAATCCCTTTACCTTCTTCACTTCGTAATAACCTGTTGCAAATCTCTTTTCATATGGCTAACACAGAGTGCCTTAATTTTTAATGGCTCCGTTCCACCTACATTTCATCAGTGAGACTCTTGAACATACAGGTTTGCACACTTGTCCAATTATCTCATGATAGATTCCTAGAAGTGTCCACTGGGGCAAAGGGCATGCTCATTTAAATTTTTGGTATATTTTACCATCCTGTATCCCTGAAAAATTGCTCTGCTGTGACATCCCTGTTACAACATGAGACAGATGCCTGTTCCTGCCTAATTTGAGGGGTGAAAAATGTTTTGCTTTGCTTTGTTTTTCTTTGGTTGTTTTTTATTGTGTCTGCGTGTGGTTTGTGTTATTACTGAGAAGGACAACATCTTTCTGTGTGTTTACTGGCCTTTTGTGTTTTTTCTCTTTTGAATGGTCTGAACAACTTGAATTTTGTCCATTTTTTAATTGGAGTATTGGAGTATTAGTTATTTCCTTAAAGATTTTGAAGAGTCTTTTTATATCAGTCATATTAAGCTTATGTGTTGCAAATATTATTCTCAGTCTGACATTCATCTTTTAACTTAGTATATGGTGGTCTGGTTTTTTAACATGCAAGAGTTTAGATTTCAATTCAGTAAAATTTATCAACTTTTTTTTTTTTTTGCAGTTTTTGGCCGGGGCTGGGTTTGAACTTGCCACCTCCGGTATACAGGGCCGGTGCCGTACTCCTTTGAGCCACAGGCACCGCCCTATCAACTTTTTTTTTGACGGCATTAGATTTCGTGGCATTATAAAGACATTTTACAACCTAAGATTATAAAAACACTCACCTGTATGTTTTTTTATAGTACTTTTTTTTTTTTTGAGACAGATTCTCAAGCTGTCACCCTGGGTAGAGTGCCCATGGTGTCATATCCCGCAGCAACCTCCAACTCAGGCTCAAGTGATCCTCTTACCTCAGCTTTTCTATTTTTAGTAGAGACAGGGTCTCACTTTTGTTCAGGCTGGTCTGGAACTCATGAGCTCAAGCAATCCACCCACCTCGGCCTCCCAGTGTTAGGATTAAGGCATGAGCCACTGTGCCCAGTCACTGACAGTACTTTTATGGTTTCTTATTTTACAGTTAAATGTTGAGATTCATCTGAAAAAATTCTAATATGAACAAATGAATTGGGGAATTCCATTTTTAATAATATATTGACGAATAACAGAATATTTTTAAAGAATAAAATGTGTTGCACATGTACTAAACACCAAATTGGAAGTAATGGATCAGCCCTTAAGCCCACATGTGGAAGTAAACCTCAACGAAAATCAAGCTGGGGGGATGGGAGAATCTACACCTGCTAGGTACAGAGCAGGCTATCTGGGTAAAGGGCACACTCTGTACAAAAACTAGGTATGTAAACAAAATACATATCCCCTATTATGATATATATATAAAATAAAATATGGGTCAAAAAGTTGTAATTTGTGCATTTTTTTCTCTCAGTTAGTTATAGATGCGCTCATCCCGTAACTGTCACAGAAGGCACCGTCAGTGCCCACTGCCTCCTGTCCTCCCGCAGCGCTTCACACAGAGATGTCCTCGCTTCTACAAACACCACCACTCTGTGCGACAAACCCAAGGGCCGGAAAATGCTGGGTTATACCAAACACACGCGCGTACGTACAGATTTGTATTTGATAAATAAAAAATACGCTGTTATCCTCTATTTTTAAAAATCACACTTTTGAAGAAATAAGGCATAGTTTTATATTCACCACCCCTAAATCATGTCCTTTAGTCTTTAAAGACATACACTCACACATGCTCACGTCTTCCAGGGAACAGAAGCCCGTGTAGGTCAAAACAGAGGAAGAACAAACCATAGGAACACAGATACCTTAAAATCCAAGATAAACAGATAAATACTGTGTGGATAACTGGTAAGCTTTTATTGGAGAACTACACATCTACAATAAACTGATTAAGTATTTCATCCCCAGTGTAATTAGAAGGGGCCGATCAACTGTCTTCAGAAATGAGTCTGAGGTCTGTGCGTCTTCAGGCCCTGCCGTGATGATGACCACACTCATTTAGAGGTTACAGGGACTTACGGCAGGTGCTACTGGAAGGCTTTACATACAGCAGTACGTGTGAGTCTCACACGGCCCTCTGAAGGCAGGCAAGTACCAGCGTTCATCATACTATACAGACAGGGAAAGTGAGGCAAAGAGTCTCAGCAATTTGCCAAAACTGTATGTGAGTGGGTCGCTAAGCTAGAATTTGAAGCCCAGTTGCCAGCGTTACGGCCTGTGTGCTTACCATGACATTGCATTTCAGATCCACTGGAAACAGCCCTAATTACCACGGGAGACTCCAGACATCTTCCTTTAAAAGCCAGGGCTGAGCTCAAGCAGCCACTTGACAATTAATTCCCCAAGACTCCTGGGCAATGGTTGGTTTGGACTTGATGGCAAAGACAGATTTCTTGTTTCTAAAGGAGGAATCTCCTTAGTCAAGAGGCAGGTTCTAGCCACGGTCTCACTTCTTTACTTACACAAACTCTCACGGTTCTTAGCTTCAGTTACCTCTTCTGTCACGTGGGGATAATAATGGTATTAATAAAAATTACGCATGAAAAAATGCTTTTCACTGTAAAGTACAAGTTAAACAGCTGTGTTTTTTTTTTTTTTTTTTTTTTTGCAGTTTTTGGCAGGGGCTGGGTTTGAACCCACCACCTCCGGTACATGAGGCCAGTGCCCTACTCCTTTGAGCCATAGGTGCTGCCCAACAGCTGTGTTTTTGATGCCATGTTAACAGTTCAGGAGCAAAAGAACCAGCCCCATGTAAGGGTCCAGGTGCCAAAGGCCAGGCCTGTCTGTGCAGGTCTCTGCAGAAGACCTGAGGGTCCGCCAGAGGCCCACAGGCCAGGTGGGCGCTGCCACGGGAGACTGCCAGGAGGGTGCAAAGCAGGTCCTTGCTGTCACAACAGCCAGGATCCCAGGAAGAGGCCCTTGTTCTGCATATCTACTGTGATGCCGCTCAGGAGAAAATAACTCCAAGAAGAGCTGTAGGTAAAGCTCCCACCTCCCCTCTAGTCCCTGAGCCATGTTGAGAGCTTCCTCCAGCACCAGCAAGCCTTGCCTGCAGCTCCAGTCCTTACCCCTTTCCCTGAATGGTGCTGGAGGACAGGGAAGCACCCAGCAGCTTTTCCACCACCTTCTCCAGGGCCCGTTCAGCCTTATTTTCTGCCTGAGGAACGGCTCCACGCAGCTCGAGACAGAATCAGGCATCTGGAGGGGTGTGAGAGCCCGTGCAGGAAAGCCGACAGGACTCCGAGGGCCTGCCAGCAGGTGCCTGCCGCTGGTCCCTGAAGACTCGGATGCTCCCTGGTCTTGCCATCAGGCTGCCTGGCAGCTGCAAGGGACAAATGCTCCTTTTTCTACTTATCTCTGCATCTAACATTAAAAGAACAGGCTCAGGATACCAGTTGGCAAGGAGAGAAAAAGTAGCACTTGGATTTTTTCTTTTTAAATATAGAAAGTATATGCTATAGCATTTCTTAACTTTTTGTCATAGGAAACTTTTCTAAGTAGAAATTATTGGCTTTACCTCAGCTAGACCAAACTCGGTATCC
Organism: Perodicticus potto; assembly: GCA_963574655.1. Lineage (NCBI taxonomy): Eukaryota > Metazoa > Chordata > Mammalia > Primates > Lorisidae > Perodicticus > Perodicticus potto. The sequence continues at coordinate 19,180 of CAUYRH010083567.1, read as the reverse complement.
AGGTGGCATTTTGTGGGGGGCAGGGAGAAGCAGTGCAGGGTTGGCCGGGTCTACCCCAGACCACTCTGACTTACACCCAGGCGCTGCCTGTGTGCTCTCCATAGCTGCACGTGGTGGTTCCTCCACACAACCCCAAGTGCTTGATTATTGCCTCGATATCAGATGTGGAAACAAACAGGGCTAAGTCATCCATCAAGGGCGACACAAACGGTGGTACAGCGAGAATCGCCTGGCTGGTTAAGGCAGAACTCACAACCACGCCATTCCAGGATCACGTGAAGGCCTGTCCTATCTCTCCTGCCAAAGTAAGCTCCTATTAGAACGGGACAGGAAACACCTCAAGGAAGGAAACAGCACTTTTGGGGGGTATTTCTCCAAGTCAGACTCTCCTCTTTGGAATTATGCAGTTAAAACGCTTGGCTCAGGCGGACTGACTTCTCTGATTTTACAAGCCTCGTGTGCATTTCTAGCTGTTAAAGCCTTTCTGAGACCCAGCTCAACACATCATGGAGTCTGGAAAGGCAACCCAGGGCCACGTCCCTCACTTATCTCGACTTAAATTTTTCAGCCGTTGTGACTGTGATCTGACCTTATCACAAATCCATCAAACACTTCTGCCCTAAGAGGTTCTTGACTGTGTCCTCTATGACTCACTAAAAAGAAAAAGGGGGGCGGGCAGAGAAGATTTCCTCTCTCATCTTGGGGAAATAACAGCTTCAGAAGCAAGTAGAAGCTTCTTCTGCCAGCTAAAAAGTAACATTAGACGCACTGAAGATCACCACTAATTAGCACAGAGCAAGCAGCAAGTTGGCCTTGCTCTTCTCCTCAGTGGCCAAGCTGCCTGCTAATCTCTGCCTCTGATTGTCCCCAAGGGTCCCTCTTTCCCAAAACACACACCACTTCCTGGCTGAGTGTACAGCCCTGGTGCTCACTTAAGGCACCTCCCATTTAGGAAGCCGTAAGCAGAAATGCGGGCTGCTGCCTCAGCCTGACTCCTTTTCTCTTAGAAACAACAATATGTAATCTCCAAAACGGAAACTTCCAAGAGAAGGAAATTCTAACACTACCACTAACTACCCTGCAGGCACTTGGAATATTTCTAGTAACCACATTAAATGAAAAGCAGTTGAAATTAACCTTAATAGGTTAATTATTTCATCTGATCTATCAAAAATATTATTTCCACATGCAACCACTAATAAAATTATGAACGAGCTATTTTACATTCTTTTTTTCATTTTTGTTTTCATGTCAGACGGGTAATGTCGTAACAAGATTTGTGGCAGGCACGTCTCACACATGTGCATGAAAACCCCATCATCACGTTTACGAACTACAAAAGGATCGTAGGTTCTTTTTCTCATATTAAGTCTTCCTTAATATGAAATTAAGAAGTGCATTTTACACTTACAGCCCAACCCAGTGAGGTCACTCAGCTAGCTCAGTTGGTAGAATATGAGACTCCCCATTAGGACCAGCCACATTTCACACTCAAACATTGTTCTCTCCGTCATCATCTTGCAAACACAGGATCTTTCATCAATTCTCACTTTATGTGATCAAAAATTATTAGAGGAATAAATGTGACTTATTTTGCCTCCAAGCGCTTTCAATTTGAGTAAATATGATGTATATTCTCAATTAACTTTTACTATAACCTTGTGAAATAGGCCTCTACAGCATTTTAGATAGCTAACAGGTTGGCATAATACCATCCCTCTCTTTCTCTCTCTCTCCCCTTCTCTCTCTCTCTCCTTTTCCCCTTCTCTCTCTCTCTCTCTCTCTCTCACATACACACACACCCCTGTCACATGCTCTCAGCCAGATCCTTGTTTGCTTTAGGGCTGCTCAGTCTTATACTGCCCTTCCAAAAGAATGTACTGTAACAATCTAAGTGCCTCCATTTAAAGGGATATTTATAAACATCAGATCCTCTTGGTCCTTAAACCAAACTCAGCAGCAGTCAGGGCCACCTTAGTCATACGGGGGAGCTTGTATGGTCAGTGTCCAGCCTGATCCCTGAACAACCTTTAGTTCCCCGGCCTTCTGGGAGCCCTGTTCCTCTCAAGACCATGTCACCCCTGCCTTCAACCCATAAGCGAGATTAGACATATAAGAAAATTGGCTCAGTGCCTGTAGCACATACACCGAGGGTGGCGGGTTCGAACCCGACCCAGGCCAACTAAAAACAACTGCAACAACAAAAGAGAAAACAGCCAGGCGTTGTGGTGGGCGCCTGTAGTTTGGGAGTCAAGAGAATTGCCTAAGCCTAAGAGTTAGAGGTTGCTGTGAGCTGTGACGCCATGGCATTCTACCGAGTGTGACACAGTGAGACTCTGAGGGAGGGAGGGAGGGAGGGAGGGAGGAAGGAAGGAGAAAGAAAAGAAAAGAAAGAGAAGAGAAGAGAAGAGAAGAGAAGAGAAGAGAAGAGAAGAGAAGAGAAGAGAAAAAAAGAAATAAACAAGCATATCAAAAGTATTCTGGGATGACAGGAAGGAGATACTTTCTGAGGCCATTAGAAAAGCTTTCCTCTAACAGTTAACATTTAAAAAACCAGCAGGATTTAAAAAGGTGAAGTCAGGAGAAAGGGTGTGTCAAAGGATGGGAGGCTCCATGGCGTGGGAGGAAGTCACAGGCGCACTGTCCAGTGCAGGTGAAGTAGGGCATGATGAAGGAACAGCGTATGATACAGGCGGCAGAAGGTCAGTATGGGTCATCTTCTGACCGGACGGACGTTAACTGAGGATTTGGGATTTTACTGGCTACGAACTAGGGCAGGCACAAAATGAAAGTTCTGGAAAAGATTTAACACCAACAGAGGACTATTTTAAAATGCCAATCTGATAGTGGTGCAACAAATGGAGAGTTAAAAACACAAAGCGGAATACCTTCCTCTGGTGCTGGACCATAGCAACCTAAACGATGGCAGTGGAGGAAACGGAAGGCTAGGAGAGGGTAAGAGTCTGGAAACTAATTGCAAGAGCCAAAGGTAATGCCAGTTAAAGCCTACTGTTATTGGAGTAATGGAAATAGGAAAAGCACAAACAGGAAAGTCAATATAACTCCAGGTCTGTCTCCCCTTGCTGGTAACCTGCAGAAGAGATAATGACCTTGGGTTTTGACATGCTAATTTCCCCAATAAGGCCTGAATCTGTTTCCTGCACCTACTTTTATAATTTTAAGTGAATGACTGTTGAAAGAAACCCAATAAGCACTTGGCTTTCCTTAGAGCTTGCTTAACTGGTTAGGATAACTCAAACCTGTTGGTCACTTAACTTTTTGCAAGCTGATCTTGGCACTCTGCTCAGTTGTCCTCTGAATGACCTCAGCAGATCTGCTGACCACTATTCACAACTGCCCTGACCACTGATGGAAGGAAAATTCCAATCTGGAGATGGAACCCTCTGAAATAGATTTGACTTACGAAAGGGTCACAGTATAGAAAGCAGACCATGAGATCTGAAACCTTTTGTGCTTCAACATTTAAAGTGAAAGAAAATGTACACATAAATATCAGTGATAAAGTTCCTCGTCAATGATCTCCTAAATTCTCTGACATCTGGGAGTCAAGATGCCCATTTGGTGCTTAATTCACGATGCTGGAACATTTCACAGAAATTCTGTCACACTTTGGAGTGACCAGTCTCCTAAATAACTAAAACATCACAGAGGCCCAAACTGCTTCAGAAAAACAGAAATGATTGTTCCTATAAACACATGGAGTATCAAAGCTCCCTGGCAGTCTTCAGAAGGTATGAAATTAAATTAACACCTTTAGGAAAAGGACCGAATGTGTTTGTGCGCACACTCAGAGACACATCCTTTAGAGCCATTCCCAAATACGCCACCCTTTGCAGACTTTATCAACTTTTCTACAACATGTAGTAATAACATTTTTCAAACAGTTTTAAAAGCACTCAACGAGGCTATTTTATTGAGTGAAAAACGGGGAAAATTTAGAAAGCAGAGTATAATTGTCCAGGTTGGAAGACAATCCAGTCATGGATTCCTAGTTGCCTCTTACAATGGGCATCAGTCTCCACAGAGGGCTCCTGACAGTTCCCCCTTCCTTGGAGGCACATGCTCCAGAGACAGACTGACGCTGTGCTCCCTGGACTCTGGGCTGGTCTTGTGACTTGATCAACAGAAGGAGGTAAAAGAAACATTCCTGGACATTCAAGCCCAGGTCTTAAGAGGCCTGGCAGCATCCATTTACTTTCTCGGAAGCCAGCCACCATTTGAAAAGTTTGGCTACCGAGCTGGAAAGAGAGACCTCATTGACAGAGGCCTGAAACCACCCTGGACAGTTGAGTCCAGCTGAAATCCCAGCTGAATGCAGCTGTGTGACTGAGCCCAGAGGGTAGAATAACAGATGAAACCCAGCCATCCCACAGAATCATTAGAAATAATATTGGCGCTGTCTCAGGCCACTACATTTGGGGTCATTTGTTTTGCAGTAATAGATCAGTGAGACCACAGGTGACAAATGGTTAAAAAGTTAGCCAGACTACCATCCATCTGTAACCACCTGTGATCATCTGGAGATTCTGTAAATTTCTCTTGGCGAACTAATTTAAGTGGAAAAAAAAACCAGACAGGACTTTATCTTGTCATATTTAAGGATTCTAGAGGTTAAACATCTAGGATGAGGTATGGTCTTGACATTGGATTCTGGCAATTCTACCTCCAGAACCCTACAGGGCTAGAACAAGTATCTCATTGTTTGGTGATGCTCTCTCCCCCATTGTATTCCTGCTTTATTTAACACAATACCACAAGCCCACCTGCAAATATTTATGTTAGAAAGATTAACAATATGGTGGATGCTGGAGTAAATAAAACTTTGATGTGAGTATTGAGAGGATGATGAAAATTTAACAGACGCCTTAACTAAACTACTTATGGCACAGACTGCATACAGCCACAGGCACACAATGACCAGGCAGGCAGGGGGTAGTCTGGTTATTAGCCCTAATTCCTGACCCTCCCTGCATCCATACCCTTGCTGTGAATGCACTGTGATTGGATTCTACTTTTCTGCATCATGACTTGTGGCGTATTTGTGTGACCTGCTTTGGCTAGAGAAATATAGGTGCAAGTGATAGTGTTCCAGCTCAAAGTCCAAATTTATGAGGTATCATATGTACTGCTTGCACTTTTGTCCTTGTGCAAAAAAAAAGAGGAAGTCCCCACTGGCTCACTAGTCTAGGAGGAAGACGAGAGAGCAGGGCCAACTCAGCTGACCCTCCGACTCATGATCAAGAAAGAAATGCTTATTGTTAAATGCCATGGAGATCTTTGTTTTTGGCGGGGGCTGGGTTTGAACTTGCCACCTCTGGTATATGGGGCTGGTGCCTTACACCTTTGAGCCACAGGCGCCGCCCTGCCACGGAGATCTTAAGGTTGCCTACTACCCAACAATAGTTGACTCATACAAGGATCCTTTATCAGATGCTAACATTTACACAATACACAGGGTACTTTAGAACAATAGGTTTGTCCTGGCTATACAAGTTGTAACTAAACTAAGAAATGGATGATTAGGTGGTCTCATTGCCAAGCAGAAGAGAAGCATTATACAATATATTGAGTAGTATCGAATCTTGCTTTCACAATCTACAATTATCTTTCTAAAAATTGTAATTTGCTATTCAAAGTTCTCTGTAATTTAACCCCAACTTAGTTTTCCAGCCAATTCTCTTCTACTTACATTTCACATTTCATTTTAATTGGATTATTTATCATCTTGAATATGTCTTACATTACTTATCCTTTCCTCATCCAGTTCTTTCCTGCTCTCTTCATCTGACAGGTTAGATTCTTCCAGTCTTTAAGGCCAGGTCCATCTCTGATGTCATCTCTGTAAGGAATCTGCTCTGATTCTGCCTTTTAAAGCAGACTGTCCGTCCCTTGACTCTTATCATGATGCGTGTCTTTTCCTCTTATGGGATTTGGCTTTTGCTGCCTCACAACACTTCTTTATCCTCTTACAAAGTCCTAGACAGCAAGGTTCATGGATTATTTACCTCTGTATCCTCATGGCATTTAGCAAAAGGCCTTACCACACAGTACAGACCAATCAATACTTTTTTGCTTTAAAAAAAAGTGACCAATGGGAGGCAGTGGGGCGTTGGGAAATAACATCAGAGAGAAAGGTGGACTCTGGAGTCCTAGAGATCCAGATCCCATCACCTCACAGCCGGGCAACCATGGATCCGTTAGTCTCTCTGTGCTTCAGCTTCCAAATATGTAAAATATCTCACAGGATTGTTGTGAAAATTCACCATGAAAATGAATGTAAATGCCTCACCATGTTTGACATATGGTGGCGGCTCCATAAATGGTAGCTCTATTATAAAAATGATAATGACACAGAATATCACTTAGAAGTTAGTTTAAACCAGTGGTTCTCAACCTTCCGAATGCTGCGACGCTTTAATATGGTTCCTCATGTTGTGGTGACCCCCAACCATAAAATTACTTTCGTTGCTACTTCATAACTGTAATTTTGCTACTGCTATGAATCGTAATGTAAATATCTGATCTGCAGGATGTACTTAGGCGACCCCTGTGAAAGGATTGTTTGACCCCCCGAGGGGTCACAACCCACAAGTTGAGAACCGCTGGTTTAAACAAATCCCTGACGTTAGAGTATTTTCTCTTAGAAGTGAAGCATTTGAGGGTGACAGTAATGACTCTAGTTCCAATTAGCTCTTATTCCAGAAACTGTGGTTTCAACGATCTGGACTCTAGTTTTATTGAGATCTTCAAGTAGATGTTACCCTTCTCCATGGTTCTCAATGCTATTACAGGGAGTCAGCACAAGAAGCAAATATGTTCCAGGAAACGACTGCACTCCGTTAAAACAAAATAAAACACAATCTTCTTTCCCATACATACTGTTCCATAGTCTACTTTTTTTTTTTTTTGAGACAGAGCCTCAAGCTGTCGCCCTGGGTAGAGTGCCGTGACATCACAGCCCACAGCAACCTCCAACTCCTGGGCTCAAGCGATTCTCCTGCCTCCGCCTCCCAAGTAGCTGGGACTACAGGCGCCCGCCACAACGCCCAGCCATTTTTTGCTTGCAGCGGTCATTGTTGTTTGGCGGGCCGGGGCTGGATTCGAACCCACCAGCTCAGGTATATGTGGCTGGTGCTTTAGCCACAGGTGCCAAGCCCATAGTCTACTTTTAACAAAGCATTCATTAGCTTTCATGCCATCCCCCATTCCCCACCAGGGGACTAAAGCAACCATTCCAATGGACTAAAAGCGAGAGGGTCTAAAGGCAGGGGAATTACTTGACAGTAACTGCATGGTGCAGCTGCAGGTGTTTACATGTAAACATTATCTCAATGAGGTTCCTTACCAAGTAGGAGATGAAGAGATGTTTTTATAAATAAAAGTGTCATGCAAATGTCAAGCAGTAGGTATTATTCCTAAAGTAATTGAGCAAAAACTGTTTTTATCTGCCTTGTACTAAGATTTTATTCACATATCTACACTTCATCAGAGCAACACCTAATCCTCTAAGGCAGCAGCCCCAACAGGCACCGGGGACCAGTTTTCATGGAAGACAATTTTTCTACAGGATGGAGGTCGGAGGTTTGGGGATGATTCAAGCACAGTACATCTCCACCTCAAATCATCAGGCATTATAGATGCTCATAAAAAGCACACAACCTAGATCTTTCACATGCACTGTTTACAGTAGGGTTCACATCACTATGAGAATCTAATGCAGAACTCAGGTGGTGATGAGAGTGATGGGAAATGGCTATAAACAGAGGCGAAGCTTCACTGGCTCGCCCACAACTCACCTCCCGCTATGTAGCTCAGTTGTCAACCGGCCATGGACCAGTACCAGTCTGTGGCTTGGGGACCACAGGTCTAAGGAATCAACTCAAGATCAGGCAAAATCAGTTATCTAGTAAGTGGCCAGGCACATAATGTCAGGGAGTGAACTGGACTTGATGTACGTCCCCAGGGAAGGGTTAGAAGTTCTGGAGGCCACAGTCTTACAGAAAGGGCAATAGCCACCCCGCCCACTGACTGTAGCTTCAAGGAATGAAGACCTAGTGTTACCCGATCATCTGAAAAATATTGGGGCTTTATGTGAAACATCTTGATTTTTAAAGGTTGCCCTGCTTTTTATTTTAAAATTCTTTGTGCAGGCCAAAAATAAAATAATATTTGCAGACCAGAGGCCATGAAGTCTCTGCACCCATATCCTATCATTTAGAATTATCCTAGAGAGGTTAAATAAAAGATGCTTACTATACTCATTGTATTTGTATTTTTTAATCTGAAAATGTATAATTCACTATTAACCCTAAAAAACACTTCACTCCTTCCTTTATAAATCCTCACTCCAATTCTGGACTTCTGTTTTTAGTCTCACAGTTCTCCCCCACCTGGGACGCCCTGTGGCCGCTGTCCCACGCATCTATTTAAATCCTGCTGGTTCTTTAAAGCTTGATTTAAATGCTAGCTCCTGCATAAAACCTCCATGATCCTCCTCAAAGCCCCCTATGTGTGAATTATGATGTTAATTACCCAATGTAAAATATCGGCATTGATTTCTATCAGGTCTCATCATCTCTCTGCCCCAACTGGTATAACCCAATAATTCCTACAATTAATCACTGCTACAAAAGTGAAAGGCTTAGAAAGAACAAGTTCTAATGTTTGACAGCAGAACAGGGGAACTACAGTTAACAACAATGTACCGTATGTTTCAAAATAGCTAACAGCGAAGTCCTTGAAATGTTCCCAACACATAGAAATGATACATGTTCAAGGTGAGGGAGATTCTAAATGCTCTGATTTGATCATTACACACACTGTGAACATAACAAAAATATCACATGTACCTCATGCATATACAGAAATATTAGGTATGAATTAAAAAAGCGAAAGGCCTACAGTCAGCAAGTCAAGGGTAAAGTTTGATAAGACTCACCGCCAAACACATCTCCATTCTGGTAGTTTTTCCCTTTCTGGGCTTCCTCTTCATTTTGAACAGTGGCAACATGCTTGGCGGAGGCACAGCCCATAGTCTCATTCGGTCAGCTTCAGCCGGGCTGAACTGCAAATCATCTCTACAGACACGGGGACATTTTTTTTTCTTTAAACCCAAAGGAAATCCACCTTGCTGCTGAGTCAGTCAAGCTGTGTGCACCTGTGAGACAGAAAGCGAGATCAGAATGGGCGACCCCAGCAAACCGTGAGCCTCAGTATCACGCTGTGCTGGAATTCATGACACCCCATCACCCAGGTGTCACGGTGGGCACACAAGAATCAAATGCAACGTGGCCTGTTCTCGCCTGAGCCCCATGCGGAAAGCAAATCGGCAGGCCTGGCCTTGCACGGCACATGGCTGAGGGGTGAACTTTTTGAGGAGGTACCGAAAATATGTATTTAATTATTTAAATAAATATTTAACCACTACCACTTGCCATACATACACTCAAAGTGCTTATACGTTTGCTAACATTCTGGAATCTCAAAAATCTTCAGAGTAAGGAAGGTACATTCTTGAAATCCACCCAGTCCGGGAGGCTGAGGACAGCTCTTCTTCCCCGGCCCCCTTGCAGGCAGCTCTCAGATTCTGCCAGGAAAACGGTGACTTTCCTCCTCAGACTGAAACACAGCTGGTTTATACAACATTTCTGGTCAGGGTTGTAAATAATTCAATATTTTATTTTACAAGAGGTGACACTGTTTTGGAGACAAAGGAAGGAGGTGGGGCAAGATCTTAAACTTATTCTTGTGCATTTTCTGCTTAGCTAGCTGAATGTTTAAAGGACTGAGCAGAAAGTGAAGAAAAGCAAACAAAAGCAGTTGTCTACCTCTTGGTAGAACCTTTGTACCTCTGTTGACCTCTCAGAAAGGCTTAAGTGGTATTTATGGCTAAACCACAAAGGAGATGATCTTCAAATTGAGTAAAGTGAATTCCCCTCCCCCTGCCCCTCCCAAGCAGGCTGCCCACATCCTCAGAGTTTGCTATGCTCAACGTGTTCATTTCTTTTTTTTTTTTTGAGACAGAGCCTCAAGCTGTCACCCTGGGTAGAGTGCTGTGACATCACAGTTCACAGCAACCTCCAATTCCTGGGCTCAAGCAAGTCTCCTGCCTCCGCCTCCCAAGTAGCTGGGACTATAGGCGCCCGCCACAACGCCCGGCCAACGTGCTCATTTCTTTGTTATTCTTTCATCATTCTTCTCCAACCATTCCAGTCCCATAGATGACTTACTCCCATCTGGTAAATGTTGCCTTTGAAACATCTCTTCTGTTTAGTCCTTGGTCTTCAACCATCTCACTTTAATACAGCCCTTACCCCCTTGGGCCCCTGAGCAGAGCAGAAGCATCAAGCCTCTTTTGTTTTTTTGAGACATGTTCTCACTCTGTCCCCCAAGCTAGAGCACAGTGGCCTCATCATAGCTCACAGAAACCTCAAACTCCTGGGGCATGTGAGCAATCAATCTCCTTGCCTTAGCCTTCCGAGTAGCCGAGAGTTAACTTTTCCAGCTAATTTTTCTATTTTTTGTAGAGAGAAGGTCTTGCACTTTCTGAGGCTGGCCTCAAATAATCTCTCACCTCAGCCTCCCAAAGTGCTAGGATTACAGGTGTGAGCTGCTGCGCCCGGCCCAACCCTCTTTTCATCTTCATCAGCACCCACATCCCACTGCCCCCACCCTTTGACAATTCATGTTTCCCAAATTTCATAGACAGGGCTACCATACAGCAGCTGCAAGCTCTCTTTCAACAAGATTGCCGCCCTCCTCCAAAAGAGCACTAAAGACCTCTATGGATGTAGGAATCTAATACTTTAAACCACAAACTCTCAGCAGAGAGAAGTTTTCAAATCAGTGTAATCAGTCTGATAAAGGTAATGATCTGAAATTAAGCCAGGCAAATACAAATCGCAATAAATACGACGACTGTAACATTAGTCATGTCTATATAATTTCTCAGACTATTCTCTATCACTAGTTATATTAAATCAGTAATAGGAAGTATATGGCTGGTTGGTAAAGTTTTATAAACCAGGAATTTTTTTCTTCAATGGTTAATACTTGTATCTTCCTACACTTTAGGTAACCTCATGTTAACACATTTTTATCTTTTCACTGCTGTGTGAAATCTAGGCCTGTGGACAGATGGACACACACACACCCCTACTTTGCCATCTAGCAGCGGCTGTCTTAAATGCCACAGTGTTTCTATTTGACAGTCTATTCACACTGATGCACAGAGCTCAGGGGCCTCACGGGGGAGAGATAGTGATTTTTTTTAAGGCACGCAAGATGGTGTAGTATGACAGAGTTTTCACAGGAATCTATGACAATACAGAATTCAGAAAAGCAGGTTAAATTATGACTGGGCAGAGCCAGGAATGAAAAGGGAGTAGTTCCGTAGGGGTTTAAAAGTTTGGTAGAAACTGAGCAGCCTGAGAGCCCAGTAACAGCATTCAGATGAGAGGGGCAGGCGGAGCTAAGGGACCAGACAGGGGACGAGTGAGCCCGTTGTGTGCGCTTGCTGCCAGCGGGGCAGGGAGCAGGACTGCACTGTTGGTGCTTTGTGACGGGCCTGGAGAAGGCCTGGCTCCCTTTCTCTAACTTAATAAAGCACAAGACACCCTGAGAAACACACAGGCTTTCAGGTCTGAGTTTGAGCACATCGTAAGCAATATTAAATGAGTGGTACAGAAATCCGTTCTGTCAACCTTTCATAGATTTTGAAGACACATCCTGAAATACGTGTTAGATAAGAGGAACAAGAGAAGGGATTTGGTTCTACAGATAGGAGAGAAGGAAAAACCCCTCTCTCCCCAGGAGGCTGCCATTATGGCTGTTCTGCATTTCCAGGTTGCACTTCCAGGGTAGCATCACAGCCCTCGCGTCCCTCGTCTCCAGCACTGTCACAACAGGTAAGAGGTGGGAGCTCCTGACTGGCACTCACAGTACACAGGTGAGCCTCATAAATGAAAGAAAAACCTGGCCTCGCCTCCCTGTCTGGTGTCACCTCTATAGAATAAATGGAACAAAACCAGGAAAGAGTAGGGGCCACCCTGACATACCTTGAGGACGAGGAGACAACTTACACCATCCTCTTTGGGAGTCTTCTCGTTTTTCCAATTTCAAGTTTACAGCCCCTCCTGGTATCCAAGAAGTAAATGTAAGAATCTGATGCGAATCATCCCTTGCTACCCTTGAAAACCATTCTGTGATGTGTCTTCTAATAGTTGTGTTCGTATCAAGGAATTTTTATTTGAATTTTAAAAGTGGAAATTTTATGAAAGTTAAATAGATTACAGCAGGCTAACAAAAACAAACACGTAAAAACAATTTTGCTCTTTTTTTAAAAGGATGTCTCTGTTATTCAGGCATTAGGAAGAGGGGCAGGTCAACAAGCAGATTAGATGAGATTTACACCCAATTCAGACGATGACTCAAGAAGTTTCAATTTATTTATTTATTTATTTTATTAAATCATAGCTGTGTACATTAATGCAATCATGGAGTATAATGTACTGATTTTATATATAATTTGAAATATATCAAACTGGTTAACATAGCCTTCACGGCATTTTCTTAGTTATTGTGCTAAGACATTTATATTCTACATTTAGTAAATTTCACATGTACCCTTGCAAGAGAAGTTTCAATTTAATCATGAGTATTTAAAAGTGCTATTGCTCAATGTGAGTTCTCTCCAAATCATAAGTAGATGGAGATTTTTGGTTTTGAAGTATACACATTACATATTTTTTTTCTCAAGCTGTCACCCTGGGTAGAGTGCCGTGGTGTTACAGCTCACAGCAACCTCCAACTCTTGGACTTAAGTGATTCTCTTGCCTCAGCCTCTCAAGTAGCTGGGATTACAATGCCTGGCTATTTTTTTATTGCAATTGTCATTGTTTAGCAGGCTGGGTTCGAACCCGTCAGCCTAGGTACATGTGGCCGGCGCCCTACCCACTGAGCTATGTGCCCCGCCCCACATTATGTATTTTTTTTTTTTTTTTTGAGACAGAGTCTCAAGCTGTCACCCCGGGCAGAGTGCCGTGGCATCACAGCTCACAGCAACCTCAAAGTCTTGGGTTTCAGTGATTCTCTTACCTCAGCCTCCCAAGTGGCTAGGACTACAGGTGCCTGTCATAACACTCGGCTATACATTATGTATTTCTGTAGCAGTAATTTAATTTTAAGAGTGATGTTTTCAAGTTTTACAGCTTCATCAGCAATATATAGTAATAATTTACCCATATACAGGTTATAATTATGAAGTCATCTGAGGGGGAGAAGATCTCCAGTTCATAAAGATAATCCTGGATCACTGGGGAAAATTTTTTACCATGTCCTTTGTATTCTGCACATAAACGCTTGTCCAATTACTCATTCATTTGATCAACAGATATTTATTTAAAACTACTAAGTGACAGACATGTGTTTGGTAGGTACTGGGGATACAGTGGTAAATTAGATAAGCTACGGTTTTCTTCTCTCTCCTCATAGAAAATGAACTATCACAGAAGAAAATCGTTAGAAAGTCCAGCTTTGCAACAAGGCATACAGCTATTGCAGCTTAAATACAGGATGACAGGGACTTGACTTAGCCTGGGAAGGGGAGTGTCAAGAGATGTCAGATTTGATACCTGACCACAGCTAAAGACGAGTCACTAAAACACCACTCAGCTGCATTGCTTTCACAGCCTGATGTGTTGTGAAGGTTTCACTTCTACTGAAACTACTGGCAATTCTTTCACTTAACCTCAACCCCACTGAGACCTCACACTGAGCAGACCTTCAGAAGTGTATCCCTAAAGACTGCTAGTACCATCTGCTCACAAAGGTTCCCTTGGGTTGGAACTGCTCTTCACAGAAACACTAGCATTTTTTTTTTTGACTTCTCGTTTTTTCCTTTCGCTTTGCTCAGCTTTTCCCTCCCAACCCCCACACCCCTCTATTCACTCACCTCCCAGAAACCACAGCAGTGAGAGAGGTAAGCCTGATGGAGCAAACATGCACACAGAGCCTACAGATCTGAGCCCCATTCGCACGTATTGTTATTAGCAGCATGCTGCTTCTCAAGCCAGGGAGCAGGGTGTGAGAAGGGAACCGAGCATCCCTCTGATGCTTGATGGAACCTTCTAAAACTAAGAACCACTGAGGGTGATTTTTTGTTAAATCTAAGTGATTTATGGAATAGCATCATCAGGCCCCTCTAAAAACATCGGGTTTGATTAACTGCCTGTGGCTTTGTGTAAAACCTTCCCCAAATGACTATAATGTCTACATTATCTCACACTGTATAGTCAGAAAGTATAATCCACAATACCACAAGCTAACCTAATTTAAGGCCACCATTTTAGGCTATTTTCCCCAATTTTGATAAAATACATCAGCAAATTTATAAACCCAATTGAAGTTCAAAAAAAGTTATTTAAAAATGTGTAACTAAGCATGTTTCTCTGGCCTTTCCTTATACCATGCCACAAGCCTCTTTTTGGATGTAAAGGGAATTACTGTTCTAGAACCCTTCATGTTACAATGTGAGAAAGCTCTCTCCACACAAGCATGTCCGTATCACACATTATGGGCATGGAATAGCTTTGCTCTTTTACAAGGAAAGATTATGACAGTTCTTTTCTTTACCTCTATTTTCTGAACTGGAAACACAGCTTCATCTAAAAACCTACTTCTATAAAACTGGGAAGGGGAACAGAAGCAATATCTAGGTTTCTTTTGGAGGAAAATCAAAGAGACATTTGATCCTTTTTTTTTTTAAAGGCTACAGGGAAATATTTCTATTTACATAATATTATGAGTAATTCACTTTCTGCTAATTAGTCATGGACTTTTTCATTTTAGATGCAAAAGCCAAAAATATCGTATACAATTTCTTTGTCCAGAAAAGCACTTCTAAGAAATGAATTAAAAGTGATAAACTCCATGAAGAATTCCTAGGCCAGAAAGGCCATGCATATGCCATAGGAGGCTAGGTGTCCTGGGGAGAAGTCAATTCTCATTGCAATGGGCACACAGAGAGCTAGGAAGTCAGCAGTTAAGAAAATGATAGCGCCACATTATTAATAGATCATGAGCAAAGCGCTCCCTTTCTTCTTCTGATCAGAAAGGGAATCAAGACAAGGCAACGTCTAAAAACTCCTTTCTTTTATTAAAGAAAGAGCCAACATCTAAGCTACATAATGAAAAAAAGAAATTATATATATATATATATAAAACTAATCAGTCTGTTTGCCCATCTGCTCTGTTTCACTCTAGTGAGTGTTAATATGACAGCCCACTGGGGGTGGGGGAGAAAGGCAGCTTAAAAGTGATTTCTAACCTTGAACCTTTGGTATCCTTGGGCTACTGTTAACACCATTTCACATTTCATTTTGGATGTTAAAAATAATACATGAAGAGATGTCACATTTGACATGAGAATAATTTAGAAAAGTCAAACCTCCCTGTTACCCAGAAATTGCTGGCATCACAGAACACATCATCCCTCGCCTCACACTCATTTGACGGCATGACAATCCACAATATGTTGCTAACTCCAAAGACACGTGAGTTTTGGTGTCTGGTTTCTTTCTGGGAAAACTCTCACTTCTGCAGACAGTAACTGTACAGAGGTCTCTCTTAGAGACATCATAGTAAGTGCTATGCAAGAGGGCCCATCGCTGCTGGATTTCTGCGTGTGGGGACCAGGAGAGAAGGATCCCAGTGGAAACCCCTGGAGAGGGTGTGAGAACCCCAGCTCAGGCTTTCAGACCAGTCTGGCTTTAGGTCTCTGAGACTCTTGGATTCTATGATCTAGCTGAACCTATGTCCAGGAATTGATGCTAAGGATGAAATGACCACTTATAAAATGGCCATATCTTACCTAAATTCAATCTACTTACACAATTTGTTCTCGATACTCAGGATATACTTGTAAGCTTGAAGTCTCATGAGGGCTAAAAATTATAAATCAGTAACGTTTTGACCCAAGGGTGCTGCTTTTAGTCATGTATAAGCTGGAAAAATGAACAAATCTTAGCTCTCCTATTTCTTCTTCTCTATTCTGACTAAATAAATTTTCTCTATCCTGAATAAAATTGATTTTAATAATGTTTCTTATAGTAGCTGGTTAGAAAAAGTTTGTGGAAAATTGTTCTTCAGCTCAGGAATCTGTGCCTTTACCCTGCACCTGAAGCCTCTTCCCTTGTGCTCTCTGAGAATGTTCACAGCAGTCTACACATGGCTGACACTATTGGGGGGAAGGCAAGAGGAGAACACCAGCTCCCGATTAAAGTCACACAGCCACCACACCATGGCCCTGTGCAGAAGAGCGATGCTGCTTCTGGATTTGCTCCTCCGTGGTCAAGGCCAATGGCAGATATTCCTAGGCTTGGAGTTCTCTTTCTTCTTCCACTTCCAAGATTGAGAATGCCAAGAGTATTTGCAGGAAGCTGTCAACCTGTGTTGGTAGGGGACCTTCTGTACCACTGCTTTGATGGGAAGACACCTGTGCCTGGGATTTCTTGATAGCTGCACTGCTGGTTCACCATACCACACGGGACAAATTCATGTGATTTCCTTGTTAGTATCCTAAAAATATAATAGCTACATCTGTTTTCCTTTTCTTTTGATTCTTTTGAAAATCTAAGTAGATAAGAAAACGCTTTGAAAAGCACTTCCATATACCAGGTAATATTCTGAGCATATTCTGCTATGTCAGGCATGGGACACTTCCCGTCAGACCCCAGACTCTTCATGAGTATTGCGTGGAATCTGTTTGCCCAGAGGGCTCCTGGCAGGTGGTCATGCTGGTCTAACCTGAGCACACCCAGACTACTGACAATCAGAAAGGGACAGAGAAAATGCAAGAAAGCACTTAGAAAGATACAAAAATAAGAAATGACTAGAAAGTGAAAATAGAATAAGTACTAATTACTAAAAAGCACAATTTGGTTTTAGTTGGAATAAATAAATTATGATCCTTTCAGAATAGCCAGGGAAGGCTCAGCGCCCATAGTACAGTGGTTACGGTGCCAGCCACATACACCAAAGCTGGTGGGTTCGAATCCAGCCCGGACCAGCTAAACAACAATGACAACTGCAACCAAAAAAAATAAAATAAAATAGCCGGGCATTGTGGCAGGCGCCTATGGTCCCAGGTACTTGGGAGGCTGAGGCAAGAGAATCACTTGAGCCCAAGAGTCTGAGGTTGCTGTGAGCTGTGACAACACAGCAGTCTACTGAGGGCGACATAGTGAGACTCTGTCTCAAAAAAAAAAAAAACACAGCCAGGGAAAAACATCCCAGGAACTCTATGTGTTGAAATGTATCTTAATGAACAGATATGATTCCTGCCCTTGGAAGATAAGCATTCATACAGGGCTAACAATGACATTAATGTATGTAGGTTACAGGGAAACAAAGGATCAGAAATGTTCTTGAGGATTGGAAGATATTTCAAGCTAATTTAATTAGTGCTTGCACCAGCTTTATTTTATGTGCCAAGAGATACAGGAACATTTAGTAAAATACGCTACTCTTAGCAGACCATCAGTGAGCGTTTGCTGATGTGGAGGACAGTGAGACAGATGCCATGTCAGTTTCGAAGTTCCGGTCACTCCTAACTCCATAAACTATGACAGAGGACTGTGGCTGGATTAATCTCTTAATCTCTTGAAACCTGTAGGTTACTTTCATGGTGCTGGAGGATCATGTGTGGATGGTCTTTCTTTTTCTGTAAAGAGTTAATGCCATTGATCCTTTGTCCCATGAGCGCATCTGGAAAGCACGAATGTTGTTTTCATCACTGAATTAGAAAACCTCAACTTTTACCCAAGTCCAGTACAGTCCACATTTTCAATTCAATGCAATCCCAAATTCACTGCGGAAACAGCTTGTATCTCAGCCCTAAGGTAGTTACTGCAGACAAAAGAAAACATGACCAATAGGCACAGAAGACTATGAATTACCTAAGCTTATCACTAAAAGTAAATGGAGACTTTACCTCTTTCACATTTACATGGATGGAGCTGGAACATATCCTTCTTCGTAAAGTATCTCAAGAATCGAAGAAAAAATATCCCTTGTACTCAGTACTATTATGAAATCAATTAATAACCACTCACATTCTTTTTTTTTTATATAAATCTAATTTTATTAAGACAAAAACTGACAATGGTATGAAGTTTACATTTAAACAAAGTTTTTGGCTCAGCGCCTGTGGCTCAACAGGCTAAGGCGCCAGCCATGTACACCTGAGTTGGTGGGTTCGAATCCATCCCGGGCCTCCAAACACCAAGGATGGTTGCAACCAAAAAATGGCCGGGTGTTGTGGCAGGCGCCTGTAGTCCCAGCTACTTGGGAGGTGGAGGCAGGAGACTCGCTTAAGCCCAGGAATTATAGGTTGCTGTGAGCTGTGATGCCACAGCACTCTATCCAAGGCGACAGCTTGAGGCTCTGTCTCAAAAAAAAAAAAAAAGTCACTTGGGGGCGGGGGTAAACAAAGTTTTCACAGAAATCTAACACATGCCTAAAAAGATTTAACAATGTAGCTCTGGTTGGCAAGTCTAGATGTCAAGAACTGATGATCTTGTGATTCAAGACACAGAATTTGGGTATGATTAAATTCTTAGGATTTTTTTAAAAATGTTTTTTATTTGTTGTGTTTTACAGTGAACCACTGCCCCCATATGAAAGTTTAATCTCCTGAGCCCAGGGCTTTTGAAATCATTCAACTCTTACACTGTTTCAATGAAACTTGTGCTGTCAGTGACTGAACCCTACTACCAGTGGGTTTTAGAGTTCAAAGTTAAAAAAAAATAAGAGCATGAACCCTTGTCTTCCCTACTCTCCCATCTCCTATACCACACTTTTCCCCAGTATCTCAGCCAGTAGCTTGGATCAACAAGCTGGTATTTATAACTTCATAACTGGAAAGGGGTCATCTTGCTTAATTTCAGGAATTAGCACCTCTAAGACAGAATGATCTCCTCATTTATTTTCTCCAATAAAAGACTTTTCTCTCCTCCATTAGTTTCTATCTCCAAAATGGCAGCTTTGGTAACTTTCAAGCTGGCTTAATTCTTTGTGGGGAATAGCAATAAGCTCAGGCAAGGAACACTTTGGCTTATAGGTCTGAGGCATTCAGACTTTTAAACAGTCTCTCACAGTCCAC
>CAUYRH010083565.1:0-10064 GCA_963574655.1 Perodicticus potto | reverse complement strand
CTCCATTCCAACAAGTGAGTCTTTTTTTTTTTAGACCAAGTCTCAAGCTGTCGCCCTGGATAGAGTGCTGTGGCATCACAGCTCACAGCAACCTCCAATTCCTGGGCTCAAGCGAGTCTCTTGCCTCCGCCTCCCAAGTAGACGGGACTACAGGCGCCCACCACAACGCCCAGCCATGTTTTGGTTGCAGCTGTCATTGTTGTTTGGCGGGCCGGGCTGGATTCGAACACGCCAGCTCAGGTGTACGTGGCTGACGCTGTAGCCCATTGAGGCGCAGGCGCCAAGCCGAGTCTTTAACCCATTTTGAACTAATTTTTGCATGTGCAAGAGATGAGTCCTGTTTCATTCTTCTGTACAGAGCTATCCACTTTTCCTAGCACCATTTACTAAATAGGGAATCTTTTCTCCAGGGTTTGTTTTTGTCTGCTTTGTCAAAGATCAGACATAGGCCTAGGCAAAGAATTCATGACCAAGACCCAAAAGGCAAATATAGCAACAACAAACATAAATAAATAGGACTTAATTAAATTGAAAGCCTCTGCACAATAAAGGAAATAGTCAACAGGGCAAATAGACAACCTATCGAATGGGAGAAAATATTTGTAGACATCTGATAAGGGACTAATATCCAGAGTCTACAACAAACTCAAATTATCAAGAAAAAAACAAATAGCCTCATCAAAAAATGGGCAAAAGACATAAACAGAATTTTTTTTTTTTTTTTTGAGACAGAGCCTCAAGCTGTCACCCTGGGTAGAGTGCTGTGGCATCACAGCTCACAGCAACCTCCAATTCCTGGGCTCAAGCGATTCTCCTGCCTCTGCCTCCCAAGTAGCTGGGACTACAGGTGCCTGCCACAACGCCCGGCCATTTTTTAGTTGCAGCCATCATTGTTGTTTGGCGGGCCGGGCTGGATTTGAACCCGCCAGCTCAGGTGTATATGGCTGGCGCCTTAGCTCGTTGAGCCACAGGCGCCGAACCCAGAATTTTTTTTTTCAAAAGAAGATATAAATGGCCTACAAACATATGAAAAAAATGTCAACATCACTCACAGAAATGCAAATTAAAACCACAATGAGATACCACCTGTCCTGGAAAAGTCTAAAAACCAAAGATGCTGGATACAAAGAAAAAGGAACACTTATACACTGCTGATGGGACTGAAAATTAGCACAACCTCTCTGGATGGAGAGTCTTCATTTGAGCCAACAATCCCACTACTGGGTATCTACTCAAGGGAAAAGAAGTCATTTTTGTTTTTTATAAGCAAAATACACATTTTAGGCGCGAAAAAAAATTCACATTTTATTTAGATTGAAATAAACTATACAAAATTGATTTTCTTCACTAAAAATAACAGCCATGTTTTCCGTATTATTTCTAGATAAACCACAAAACACTTATTTTTGTAGCTTTTCCACGTTTTGTTTCTAAATCAAGGCGAGGCAGCATATAAAATCATGGAAAAAGAAGAAAACAGTTAAGTCAGTTGTCAGTATCCACGGCCTCTGATTCTGTTAATCATGAAACAGAAATGTTCAGCATATGCCTGCTAAAAAGCTTATGGAGAATAGGCTCGACAAAGGAATGTAAACAGCAGCAACCTGGCGCGGAGTAATGATGGCAGCTCTTCCATTCAAACTGGAACTGTCACTTGTTCCTTTAAGTTCAGTTGATAAAGACAAAATCTACACAGAAATCTTCATGTGGTGAGCTCACAAGCTTCTCTCTGGTAATTTCTTTTAAGTGTCCACAAATTTTTAACAACGTATTTAAAACTTTTACTAGCTTCAAAGGTCAATCATTAGCTTTATTGTAACATTTTACAAAATGTATTCCTTCCTATCAGACCTCTTCAAAATTTATTTCTTCTAAGAATTGACAGAAAATAAGTCATTCTATTAAAAAAAAAAAAACCTGCATGCGAGTGTCCATTGGAGAACAATTCACAATTGTGAAGATATGAAATCAGCCTGAGTGCCCATCAGTTCATGAGTAATGAAGGAAGTGTGATATGTACATATAGAGACCATGGAATACTCCTCCATCATACTAAGGATGAAATAATGTCTTTTTTTTTTTTTTTTTTTTTTTTGAGCCCGAGGGTGACCCGGTTGCCCGGGGGAGAGTGGTGTGGCATACCCGCTCACAGAACCTCCAACTCTTGGGCTCAAGTGATCCTCTTGCCTCAGTTTTCTATTTTTAGTAGAGACGGAGGTCTCACTTTAGCTCAGGCTGGTCTCGAACTCGTGAGCTCAAGCAATCCACGCTTCTCAGCCTTCCAGTGTGTTAGGATTACAGGCGCGAGCCACCGAGCCAGGCTGAAATAAAGTCTTTTGCAGTAACTTGGACGGAACTGGAGAGCATTATTCTAAGAGAAGTATTTCAGGAAGGGGAAAACAAGCACAAGTAATAAGTGGGAGCTGAATGATGGGTACACATGGGCACAAAGAGATATAAGGAGACCAAGAAGGGGTAGGGAGAGAGAGGGGTGAAGGAAATATGTAAAAACTCACCTATCAGGTACCACGTACAATGAACACTATTCTAGTGGATAGCACATCAAATGCTCTGCCGTCAGCATTACACAGTATCCGTGTAACAAAAACATTTATACTCCCTTAATACTTTGAAATTCAAAAAAGCATATATAGAGGAAACAGGAAAGAGAACTGTTTCACCATCCGGTCAGGCAGTGGTTGAGGTGTGGATTCAAGTAATGTACTAGGCCAGGCATGGTTGGCTCACCCCTGAACCCTAACACTCTGAAGGCTAAGTCAGGAGGATTGCTTCAGCTCAGGAGCTTGAGACCTGACTGAGACAGAGTGAAACTCAGCCTCTACTAAAAATAGAAAAACTAGCCAGACATAGTGGCAATCCCAGCTACTTGGGAGGCTGAGGCTAGAGGATTGTCCGAGCCCAAGAGTTTGAGGTTACTGTGGGCTATGATGCCATGATACTCTACCCAAGGTGACAGAGTGAGACTGTCTCAAAACAATAAATAAATAAATAAATAAATAAAATAGCAAAAGGAACAATCTGGGAAATAAATTGTCACATAACCGCACAAAAGAATACTATAGAGCAGTGAAAATGAACCACTGATACAACATGCATGAGTCTGAAAATAAGTATCCTGAATGAAAGAAGCCAGACCATAAATGGTATGAATGAATGCCTTTATATAAAATGCGAGTGTGGTGGGTGTGGTGGCTCACACCTGTAATCCCTGCACTTTGGGAGGCTGAGGCCAGAGAATTACTTTAGGCCAGGAGTTTGAGACCAACTTGGGCAACATGGGGAGACTCTGTCTCTACAAAGAATTTTTTTAAAGAATTCGCGAGATATGGTGAGTGGTGCCTGTATCCCCAGGTATTCAAGACAATGAGGCAGGGGCATCGCTTGAGTCCAGGAGTTGGAGGCTGCAGGAAGTCATGATGATGTCACTGTACTCTGGCTGGGTGACAGAGCAAGACCCTGTCACTATATAAAATAAAATACAGTAAAATGTATTTCTAGAAAATGCAAAGTAATCGATAGTGACATAAAGCAGATGGTTTGGTTGGGGGAGGACTGATAAGAGTGAGATTGGAGGGCTCGGCGCCTGTGGCTCAACGTGCTAAGGTGCCAGCCACGTACGTACACCTGAGCTGGCGGGTTCGAATCCAGCCCGGGCCCGCCAAACAACAATGACGGCTGCAACCAAAAAATGGCCGGGCATTGTGGCGGGCACCTGTAGTCCCAGCTACTTGGAGGCAGAGGCAGGAGACTCGCTTGAGCCCAGGAATTGGAGGTTGCTGTGAGCTGTGATGCCACAGCACTCTGTCCAGGGTGACAGGGTGAGGTTCTGTCTCAAAAAATAAAATAAAATAAAAAAATAAAAAGAGTGAGATTGGAGAAAGCTAGAAGGAAGGAAAAACAAAGGGTTACGAGGAAAGTGTTGGAGGTGACAGACATGGTCACTGTTTTCATTACGGTGACATTTTCATTAGTTATACATATGTCAAACTTAAGACATTTTACACTTTTTAAATTTGTGTTTTATTATTATTATTATTTTATTATTATTTTTTTTTTTTGCAGTTTTTGGCCGGGGCTGGGTTTGAACCTGCCACCTTCGGCATATGGGGCCGGCGCCCTACTCCTTTGGGCCACAGGCTCCGCCCCTGTTTTATTATTTTTTTATTTCAGATTAATATGAGGGTGCAAGTGATGAGGTTACATCGTTTGCATTCGTTGGGTAACGTCCAAGTTGCAGCAGACGCTTCACTGGGAGGTGTGGGGTTTATCCTTACAGCGAGCCCGTGAGGAGAGAACTCACCACTCCTCCTCTGGCCTCTCCTTCCTCCATCTGAATTCAATCGTGTTTTCTCTGGTTTCATATTAGTATTGAGTACATTCGGTACTCGCTTTTCCATTCTTTCTTTTTTTTTTTTTTTTTGACGCAGAGTCTCACTTTGTCATCCCCAGTAGAGTGCCGTGGTGTCACAGCTCACAGCAACCTCAAACTCGTGGGCTCAAGCGATTCTCTTGCCTCAGCCTCCCGAGTAGCTGGGACTACGGTACCTGCCACAACTTGTGGGTGTTTAGAGGCAGGGTCTCACTGTAGCACAAACTGGTCTAAACTCGTGAGCTTAGGCGATCCACCTGCCTCAGCCTCCTGCTTTTCCTTCTTGTAATACTTTACTAAGAAGAATGTTCTTCAATTCCATGTGGGTTAACACAAAAGATGAAAAGTCTCCATCTTTCTTTCTTTCTTTCTTTCTGTCTTAGAGACAGAGTCTCACTTTATCAGTGGAGTGCTTTGCTGTCACAGCTCACAGCAACCCCCAGCTCTTGGGCTCAGGCGATTCTCTTGCCTCCGCCTTCCGAGTAGCTGGGACCACAGGCGCCTGCCACAACGCCCGGCTATTTTTTGTTGCAGTTTGGCTGGGGCTGGGCTCGAACCTACCACCATCGGCATATGGGGTTGGCGCCCTACTCGCTGAGCCACAGGTGTGGCCCAAGTCTCCATCTTTCTTTATGGTTGAGTAATATTCCATGATATTTTATATATATATATGTACACACACACACACAAATAGTATAAAAGTGTTCTCTCCACCTCCATGCCAGCGTCTGCACTTTGGGAATTTGTGATGTGGGCTAATCTCACTGAGGTTAGCAGATATCTCCAGGTGGTTTTGATTTGCATTTCTCTGTTGATTAGGGACGATGAGCATTTTTCATGTGTTTCTTACCCAATGATAAATAGGATTGTTCACTCCTTTTGTTGAGTAATTGGAATTCTCTGGAGATTCTGGTTATCAGAACTTTGTCAGAATTGTAACATGCAAAATCTGGAGGTGTCACTTTCTCAGACCTCAGGTTATACTGTGAGTCCAAAGTGATTAAAATAGCATGGGATTGGCACAAAAATGGAAACATGGATCTGTGGAACAGAACAGAAAATCTAGAGATAAAACCAGCCTCATGTCACCTTCTGATCTTCAACAAACCAAACCAAAGCATGCACTGGAGAAAGAATCCCCACTTAGTAAATGGCATTCAGAGAATTGGATTTCCACATGTAAAAGACTGAAATTGGCCGGGCCGGTTAATCCTAGCATTCTGAGAGGCTGAGATGGGAGGATTGCTTGAACTCAGGAGACCAGCCTAAGCAAGAGCAAGATCCCATCTCTACTAACAACAGAAAAGTTAGCTGGGTGTTGTGGCAGGTGCCTCCCAGGTACTTAGAGGCTGAGATAGGAAGATCTCTTGAGCCCAGGAATTTGAGGTTATTGTGAGCTAGGCACACCATGGCATGCTAGCCTGGGACAACAGAGTGAGACTCTGTCTCAAAAATAAATAAATAGATGGTGCCTGTGTCTCAGTGGGTAGGACGCCGGCCCCATATACTGAGGGTGGCAGGTTCGAACATGGCCCTGGCCAAATTGCAACAAAAGAATAGCCTGGCATTGTGGTGGGCGCCTGTAGTCCCAGCTACTCGGGAAGCTGAGGCAAGAGAATTGCCTAAACCCAGGAGTTGGAGGTTGCTGTGAGCTATGACACTACAGCACTCTACTGAAGGTGGTAAAGTGAGACTCTGCCTCTAAAAATAAATAAATAAATAGCAGGCCATGGTGGCTCACTCCTGCAATCCAGACACTCTGGGAGGCCCAGGAGTTTGAGAACAGCCTGAGCAAAAGTGAGACCTTGTGTCTACTAAAAGTAGAAAACTAGCTGGGCATTGTGGCAGGCACCTATACTCTCAGCTACTCGGGAGGCTGAAACAGGAGGATCCCTTGAGCCCAAGAGTTTGAGGTTGCTGTGAGCTATGATGCCACAGCACTCTACCCAGGGCAACAAAGTGAGACTCTGTGTCAATAAATAAATAAATAAGTAGGGCAGCGCCTGTGGCTCAGCGAGTAGGGCGCTGGCCCCATATACCGAGGGTGGTGGGTTCAAACCCGCCCCGGCCGAACTGCAAAACAAAAACATAGCCAGGCATTGTGGCGGGCGCCTGTAGTGCCAGCTACCCGGGAGGCTGAGGCAAGAAAATCGCCTAAGCCCAGGAGTTGGAGGTTGCTGTGAGCTGTGTGATGCCACGGCACTCTACCGAGGGCAATAAAGTGAGATTCTGTTTCTGCAAGATAAATAAAATAAATAAATAAATAAATAAATAAATAAATAATCAAAGTTAAAAATAAATACTGAACCTTCATCTCTCACCACTTATAAAAATTGACTCATGAAGGACGGCGCCTGTGGCTCATTGAGTAGGGCGCTGGCCCCGTATACCAAAGGTGGCAGGTTCAAACTCGGCCTCGGCAGAACTGCAAAACAGAAAAATAGCCTAGCATTGTGGTGGGCGCCTGTAATCTCAGTTACACGGGAGGCTGAGGCAAAAGAATCGCCTAAGCCCAGGAGTTGGAGGTTGCTGTGAACTGTGATGCCTCGGCACTCTACCGAGGGCAATAAAGTGAGACTCTGTCTCTACAAAAAAAAAAAAAAATTGACTCATGATAGATAAAAGATTTAAATCTAAGACATGAAACAATAAAAATCCTAGAAGAAAGTGTGGGGGAAAACCCTTGATGATATCGGCCTGGGGAAGATTTTTTTTTCCTTTTGAGACAGAGTCTAGAGCTGTCATGCTGGGTAGAGTGCCATGGTGTCACAGCTCACAGTAACTTCAAACTGTTGGGCTTAAGCGATTCTCTTGCCTCAGCCTCCCAAATAGCTGGGACTACAGGCGCCCGCCACAACACCCAGCTATTTTGTTGTTGCAGTTGTCGTTGTTTTTAGCTGGCCCGGGCCGAGCTCACACCTGCCAACCTCTGTGTATGTGGCTGGCATCCTACCCACTGAGCTATGGGTGCTGCCCCTGGGAAAGATTTTATGAAGAAGACTCCATTGCGGGCAGCGCCTGTAGCTCAGTGAGTAGGGCGCCGGCCCCATATACCAAGGGTGGCAGGTTCAAACCCAGCCCCAGCTGAACTGCAAAACAAAAAAATAGCCAGGTGTTGTGGCGGGCACCTGTAGTCCCAGTTATTTGGGAGGCTGAGGCAAGAGAACCGCTTAAGTCCAAGAGCTGGAGGTTGTTGTGAGCTATGTGACGCCAGGGCACTCTACCAAGGGCGATAAAGTGAATAGCCACTGCACTCCAGCCTGGGCAACATAGTGTCTCTTAAAAAAGAAGATTTCAGGCTTGATGCCTGTGGCTCAATGGGCTTAGGTGCCAGCCACATACACCTGAGCTGGCGGGTTTGAATCCTGCCTGGGCCGGCCAAACGACAATGGTGGCTGCAACCAAAAAATGGCCAAGCATTGTAGCGGGTGCCTGTACTTGGGAGGCAGAGGCAGGAGACTCACTTGAGCCCAGGAATTGGAGGTTGCTGTGAGCTGTGATGCCAGGGTGACAGCTTGAGGCTCTGTCTCAAAAAAAAAAAAAAGATTTCATAAAGTTAATCTTTTTTATATAACACCACCACATCAATAAAAATCAATCATTTTTATTGCTCCATCAAGGACATTCTTAAGCAAAACTGGCGTGTTTTTATAAAGGACTGTAAGGCAGGGCATGGTGGCTCATGCTTATAATCCCAGCCATTCTGGAGGCTAAGCTGGGTGGTTTGCTTGAGCCTAGGAGTTTGAGACCAGCCTGAGCAAGACTCCGTATCTACTAAAAATAGAAAAACTAGCCGGGCGTTGTGGTGGGCACCTGTAGTCCCAGCTACTTGGTGGGCTGAAGCAAGAGGATCACTTGAGCACAAGAGTTTGAGGTTGCTGTGAGCTAGGCCAATGCCAGGGCTCTCTAGCCAGGGTAGCAGAGTAAGACCCTGCTCAAAATAAAACTAAAAATAAAGAAAAGGGACTGTAAAGTACGTGGTAGTGGAGAATGCGATTGCTTGTATTATTTGAAGACAGTATCTTCATTCTTGCCGGTGCCTACCATTTCACCCATCATTGTTTTTATACCATAGTATAAATGTCAACACAGTTAAAATGGCAAATAATACCTTGCTATACTATGAAAATAGTTTTGACCTCACAGACGCCCCCAAAGAAAGCCCTGGGTAAGCTTCAGGAGTCTAGAGACCTAGTTTGATAATCACTTTTCTCAGGGGTATGCCAGAGTGCCCAGCACATGTGATTGCTCCAGGTGATGGCATGAACGGCCTCCCTTGTTCTTATCAGAGTATCTTCTCCAGGAGGCAGCTACTTTGATTGCTCATAGGGAACCTCTGTTGTTTCCAAAAATATCCATCTCCTCATCTTCCCCCACCCTGACGATCTTCCTTCAAAATTCACCTGTCAGAGCTCTGAGTTGAAAAGACAAGGAGAGGTTACTGCTGGTATCCTGACCTAGTTAGTTCAGCTCTCAAAAGCCATAAAACAACTGCTACGTCTCCCCTCCTCCCCCTTTCTGCTGGTCTGTCCAGTGATCGTCCCAAATTTTGGAGGATCTGAAAGGCAGGCTCAGAAGTCTGATGAGGTGGGGCAGACACAATGAGTGTCTTATTACTATAAAACAAACCCTGCTGTTTACAGGAGTCGGGCACAGCAAAACTCCATGGCTGGGAGCCTCAGAACCAGTCACTGTGTTTGTTGTTGGAAGGCAGGAACAGTGTGCTATGAAGTCAAGAAGGTCATGAGTGTGTGGGAAGTGTAAGAACAAGCGCAGAGAGGGCACTGGATGCATCAGCAGTGCATCTGAGAACAATGGGAGAGGACTAACAGTGTCTCACACGTGAATACGTATTTTTGAAACTAGTGATGGTCTGAGCAGGTCTTAACCCAGAATAAAAGAGTGGCAGAAAGAAAAGAAATGATAGAATGAGTGAAAGTGCTTTGAAAAATATACATGTTATGGCGGCGCCTGTGGCTCAAAGGAGTAGGGTGCTGGCCCCATATGCCGGAGGTGGCGAGTTCAAATCCAGCCCCAGCCAAAAAAAAAAAAAGAAAGAAAAAGAAAAATATGCATGTTGATGACAACAGAAGCAATAAAGAAAGAGTGTAAAAATGGTGATAACAGGTACTTAGCCATAATTTTGGGCCATCTCCTTCACTAAATTCAGATACACTAAATGTATATCACATTGTATTGTTACTCACTTAGTTCTTAAAATAAATGTGTCATCCAAATGACCACCAGGATGGCTAAATAGTGGAAAAGAGCGTTTTACTAGTGATAATCAAGTTGCAAGTTGGGAAGAGACAGTCTTTGGTGTGTACTGAGCGTGCGCTTGTCAAAGGAAGACAGGAGAGGTTGGTTTTCATACCTCCCAGGGTCTGCCTTACACGTTAGAGCCACGTAGTCAGTAGGTTTGGGGGGACGGCTCTGTGTATTTCTGAGGGGAATCAAGCCTGTATGCAACGTATATATGAACCCATGTTCACTTTGTGGAGGGGTTTTAGCAATGAAATGAGATGGAATTCGGTTTTTTTTTTTTTTGAGACAGAGCCTCAAGCTGTCACCCTGGATGGAGTACTGTGGCATCACGGCTCACAGCAATCTCCAATTCGTGGGCTCAAGCGAGTCTCTTGCCTCTGCCTCCCAAGTAGCTGGGACTACAGGCGCC
>CAUYRH010083564.1:0-35531 GCA_963574655.1 Perodicticus potto | reverse complement strand
AACCTCTGGGGGTGCCTGGTTGGGTGATTAGGTCAGCAGCTCTTTGCCAGCCTGTTTGGACACAGTACCCCACCTCCACCAAGTAGAGAGGGAAGACAAAAAATGCAATAAATCAAATCAAAACAAGCAAACCAAAAACTTTACAAGATAAGATTGGGGGAAAAAACAATTACTATGGGTAGAAACACTAGCAAAAATTGAAGTCTAATTGTTGAAAAAGGCAACAATGAAAAATTATATTTAAACTAGAAAAATGAAGCAATAAAAAAAGAAAAGAAAAAAATCTTTAAGGAAAATGTTGAAATTAAAAATAAAACAACAATAATGAAAACAAACAAACAAACAACAACAACAACAAAAAAACCCCACAAAACAAAACAAAACCGAGAAACAAAGCAGTATATATATCTTGCTGATATTGTCTGGGCAAGAGGTGATCTTCTGGGGTATGATATGTTTTCGTAATGTTGATACGGGTGAACAAAATGGAGACCGGAGGCCTCTAATGATTTCTCAACCCCTCAGGGTGGAGAGCGTAAATCCTCCTCAGCCTGCTTAGAAGGCACTTTAACTTGCTAACTTGGGCTAAGCAGAAGCTTTCCCAGGAAAGCGCTTGTTGCTGGGATCACTCCTTAAGTGGCTATCCACTTACCCAGTGTGCCAAAACCGGTCCCACCCAATATCCCTGAGGGTTAAGGCTGCAAGGCGTCTCAGTCCCCACCTTTAGGCTTCTCAGTCACTAGATTACTCGCTCCCGCCTGATGCTTGTTCTGCGACTGAGGGTGGAGCTTGCCAGGGCAGTTCTCCTATGATGGCTCCACACAGCCCACCACCAAACACTGGTAGCTCCGTCTGGCTCGGCAGCTCAGTCTGGAGTCCCAGACAACAGTCAAAGACCTCCTCCCTCTGGCCCCAGTTCTCCCAAGGAAGTTCAACTGAGTGCCAAGTCCAAAAGAAACCTGAACAGCTCACAGGTAAGGCCTTTCCAGTTTGCAATCTCACTGCTGCTGCAGCCACAGCTGCTGGCAGGATTAGACCGAATGAATACACGCAAGCACTTGCCCCATCTCCACTGCTTTTGCCTTCCTCGGGGGTCCAGAAGTCTCACGCTGTCTCCCTATGTCCCCAAAGGGATGTTTCTGTGCAGATCTCGCCAGCCAGAGATGCCTGAATTCTTCTCTCCCCAGTCTCACTGTGCCCAGTTACAAGGAAGCTGTTACTCTGCCACCATCTTGGCTCCTCCCTTCTACCATTCTTAATTATTGCTTGTGACAGATACAGTGGAAGTAAATAATAATTTTTAGCAGTCAAAAAACTAAGGATGAAACTTTTTTCTCCATCTAAGAATTTGTACTGTCTACATTTTGTCTCATATTAAGAACCCCTGTAAGAGTTGTCTATTTTTGGGTTAGGTACTAGAATGCAAAGAAAGTGGGTTTGGATGAAGCTGCTTGTGCACGAGACCATGCTGAAGACTTTTTTCACCTGTTAACCCAACCTACGATATTATAATCAGGGATGCACTGAAGCAGGTCTCTGATACTTCCCCTGCTCTTGGAGTCCTGATTCCACTCTAGTCTGACTTATCCTGCATCTACCTGGTTGGATTTCTTCATTCTTTCTACCATTAATGTGTAACTATTATCCCTCACACCTGACACTCTGCAATGTTTTCTTTATTTAAAAAAAAAAACAGAAACAAAACATCTTTTTGCGATCTTCTGAGTTCCCTTCAGGTGGACGTTCAGTGTGTGGAAGAGCCTGCTACCACCTCTCCACCTCCCGTCAACAGCCCCATCTCCAACCCCCACAGAGGAATTTGGACAAATGAGAAAAGACCAGTTTCCCATGTTAATTACAGTAATCAGCAATGTAACAAACACTTAAGATAGTATTTTGCCTTTTGTTGTGATCTTTTTGGGGCAAAATAGAGTTATATCAAGACCATGTGTGGTTATATTTTGGAAAGCAATATGGAGCTAAAAGACAGTTCAGGTCATCATCCTCATTTACATTTTTCCACTGGCTCCTAATAACTACCACATAGCAATAGGTTTATGGTTTACTTTCAAGACAGCAGACCCCTCATCTTCCTTAAACATAGTGTAAGTGTCTTTTTGAGTTGTATGAAATTTCATTGAGGATGATGCACATAGTAGTTGATTACATTGGACTGATAACTAACCTGTTTTAGTGGAAGGGCCTCTCTCATCTAGAGCAGCTTGCAATGTGCTCTGGAACTGGGTGGCATCCTCTGCATTGTTTAGATGCGTGGTGACCAAATCCTCAGTGATAATGTCGTATTAGTCTTTCAGCTTCACCATCAAACTTTCACAAGAATGATGAATAAAAACGTAGAGGAAGGGCCCCAGATGAACCTACAAACCGTGCCATAGAAACAACGGCTCAGGGAATCTGAGTGTTTATCTTGGAAGAAAGAAGAGCATAAGAGTAATCTTGAAGAATGAGAATAACAATATACTGTCTATCGTTCTAGAAGGCAGAACCACTGAGGAAAAGCTTAGAAAAGCTTATTTTACTTTAGTCATTCCACAATGTAAACATACATCAAAACATCACATCGTATCCCATGAATCTATACAATTGTTGTCAATTAAAACTTTAAAAATTAACAAAAGTTTAAGTGATACAAACCTACAACAAACCATACTAAAAATGAAGGTAAATATTTTAGAAAAGAGATGTATATTACTTAGATTTTGAAAAAACAAAACCAAAAGGCAATAATTTCCTGATTTTTTGAAGTGTTTGGGGGTAGGGTATGGGGGTGAGTTGAACTGCCTTTCTCCAGATGCTTGAGAAGGAAGATATGTTGGGGGAGTGGGTAGTTTTCAAGGACCCTTCTACATCCTACAATGGACCATAAATCATTCTGGGATTTAAGAGGGGGACATGCTTGAAGCCCTCATTCTGCAGAAGATGGCTTAATGGTCTATACTGACATTCATATATCTGGCATTGTTGTGTCTATTTCCCTATGTATGTGACTGCCATTGGCATGGAATTATATAATATATCTGCAAGACTAGCGACAGAAAGACATGTTGGACACTTACACCATTTTTTATCCAGGATAAAATTGTCTCCTCCAACTCCTAGCTCATAAGATCGGGATCCATAATTTTTGGCTTTTTACTTCTCAAGACCAATCTGTATGTCTTGTAGAAACTATGAATGTTAGTCCCACAACAATGCACATACTCACCAGAACACAATTTTGGCTATAATTCTAGGGGCATGTGCAACCTCTGAAGCCCATCAACATTAGAGATTTGGGGGCTGTTTTATTTCAATGAAGGCAAATGCATCTCGGGAAGAAATATCAGTACCTGAGTTTTCTGGTTTCTCACTTGCTCCTGGTAGTTTGCTCTGGTCTACTGGGTGCAGGTACCTCAGGCAGGACCATTCCTGTGCTGCTCCCTTAGGTAGACTTACTTGGACTGCCCATGTGCTTCCTAGAATACTGTGCTGGCAAAACTGCCAAAGAAAATTCCATAATTTATAGCACTTTCTTAGACTTAGAAGATGATGTATCTTCGTTTACTTGTTTTTGCTTAGTTTTGAGTTAAGCACTGCTTTACATTGTCTTGTAAAGCTTAACCATCTTAGTTTGGGTTTGAAAGCAAACTTCTAAATCAGGTGCAACTACTTTGTTCAGAAAGTGTGGGAAATACTGGTAGACAAGAGGGAAAAAAACAAAATGCATAGAGTTTGTCGGATGTTTGAACACTAAGTCATATGGTCATTCTTTGGGGGCTGCTGGAGGTGCATCATCACTTCTGAACTACTGAGCAAGATAGTAAAAATGGTTTCAGCAATCAGAGAAAGGTCTTCTGGAAAAAAAATCAATCGGGCACTGGCATTGGTAAATTGAACTGAACTTGTGTGTGGGGGGGATGCAGATCTGAGTGTGTCACCTACAGGCTCTGCTGTAAACTTTAATATGTGCTTGAGCTTTCTTTCAATGAATGTTGCAGCAAACAAATGTGGAATGAGATGGGTTTGTTAATCTGGTTAAAAATGCAAATTTTTGATTCTTGCTTTCCTAAAAGTATCTCCTACTGTGAGCAGGACTGTGTTGCTGATTTTTCTTAGAGGAGGTTTAACAGTACTCACAATTCACTTTTGATTATAGGTTCCATTTATGTCAAATATTTTTCCAGAGCTCCTGACGATAGGAAACATGATGGCTGTGAGATTTATGTCCCTTTAATCTCTCGCTATATCCTGAGATGGGAACACTTTTGTTCTCATGGCAGAGAGGGCTTTTGGCATATAGTTTTGAATCTATTAAACTATTGCAATGCTCTGTGGGTGTAAACTCTAAGCAGCAGTTTTTAGGTGTGTGTGAGTGAATGAAACTCTCAATCAATCCAAATGCTTATACTCATACTGTCTGTGACAGTCTCAGAACCACAAAGATTAGTGCACATTTGGATTCCAGGGTCAAGTGGACCCTGCACATAGACTCCCAAATGCCCAGACTTTTCATTCTTCCCAAACATCCAAATTTATCACCCATCCTCCTTTCTAGCAGGTAGTTTTCTCTCCCATTTCACAAAGAAGCTATAAGAAGCTCCTTCCAGCATAAAAACCTAAGTTAAGTCTTTTTTAAATTTCTTGCCACCTATAGCAATTTATACTCTCACCTCCTCTTTCTAAAGGTTTTTTTTTTTGTTTGTTTTTTTGTTTGTTTCTGTAGTTTTTGGCTGGGGCTGGGCTTGAACCCGCCACCTCCGGCATATGGGGCCAGCGCCCTACTCCTTTGAGCCACAGGCACCACCCTCTCACCTCCTCTTTTTTCCTCTCCACTCTGAAGGTAACACTTTGCTCTCTGCTCTGTAGAGCTTCTGCTCTTCCCTGCCCCCTGTTGCGTCTCCTCCTCAGAAAGATCATTGCTATTGATTATCTTTTTCTCTCTTCAAAAAAGTACTCAAGTCTCTCTTATCTTTAAAAATAAATCACTCCAGTGATCTTATTCCTGTTTTATCCCTACCAAGTTCCCTTTCTGTTCTCAGAAACAGCCTTCTTGAAAGACATGTTCTATACTTGCTGACTGTAATAGGTAGGATAATTGTCCCCTAAAGATGTCTGTGCCTTAATCCTCAGGATGACTGGATATGTTATTTTACATTAAGGTTGGCAAAGAAATTAAGTTTGCAAATCAGTTGACCTTAAGATAAATAGAGTATACTGTATTATCCCAGTGGACCTTTACTGTAATTGCAGTAAAGTCAGAGACAGAGTGATGTGCTATGATAAGGACCCACCAACTATTGCTGGTTTTGAAGATGGAAGGGGACCATGAGCCAAGAAATGCAGGCAGCTTCAAGAAGCTGGAGAAGGCAAGAAGATGATTCCCCTGCACCTGCACTGGGGAGGGAACTCTGCTTTACTCGGTCTACCAGTTCAAATGTTAATCTCATCCTAAAGTGACCTCACAGACACATCCTTAACATTTGAGCAGATATCTGGGCACCCTGGCTTAGTCAAGTTGACACATAAAATTAACTATCATGAAAATCATGGTCACTGACACTTATTTTGTTGCTGCATCCAATCAATAACAGTCTTTATCCTGCTTGACTCCTCATTAGCAGTAATCTTTCTTGGTTCTTATCTTTCTTCAGTTATCTTTCTTTTCTTTCTGTATATGCTTATCTAGTCTCATTTGTAAACATCATTTTTGATTCTTAAATATCATATTCCAGCATAAAAGCCTAAGTTAAGTTTTTTTCTCTTTCCTCATAAACTTCATACCTACTGTTTCCTTTTCTTTAAACATCCTCTCTAACTTCAATCTCCAAACAACATTCCTTCATCTGTGTATTTCTTACCAACTCTTCATTTTTTTGCTATAGTGTAAGCTCCTTGAGACAAATGATTTTGTCTCTTATATTTCTGATACCAGCACTGTCATGAACTCAGTTGTTGAATAAATGGAAAAATATTGACAAACAAGTTTCATTCAGGGAAGAAATAAAAGGAAACTTAAGAAGCATATAGCAAACCAGATCAGGTAAAGAATAGTATCACAATAATATGGTAGGCAATTCCCCAAATTATTTGGATCAGTAATTTCTTTTGGCCTTAAGGATAAGTAGATTATTGAGCATATTCAGGAATATTATTAGAAAGAAAACAGAAGGCACCCTCTTTTTTAACCTGAAACTATGGACATTCAAGAAAAAAGGAAACACTTCATTCTTTTAACAGCTTTATTGAGATGTAACTCATTTATTACACTATTCATACATTATAGTGTTACATTTACATATTTACAGATACATAAAAGCATCACCACAGTCAATTTTGGATCATTTTTATCACTTTGAGAAGGTCTCCTGTTCCCTTTAGCTATCACATTTCATCTTCCATTCCTACTAGCCCTAACCAACCACTTCCTATATCAATAATTTCCCTATTCTGGACTATCATAGAAACGACACCACATAAATAGGTGGTCTTCTGTGATTGCCTACTTACACTTCAGCGTAATGTCCCGAGGCTCCATTCATGTTGTAGCATGTGTCAATACTTCATTTCTTTTGATGGCCAAATAATACTCTGTTTTATGGTTATACTTCACATTTTGTTTATTCATTCATCAGTTGATAAATATTTGGGTTGTTTTTATCATTTGCTATTACTAATAATGCTGCTATAAACATTTGTGTATATGCTTTTTTGTAGATGTGTGTTTTTATTTTTGTTGGGTATATACCAGGAAGCAGAATATAATGAGTCATATAGGGACCCTGTGTTTAATTGTTTGAGCAACTACGATTATTCTCAAAAGCAATGGCACCATTTTGCATTGCCACCAGCAGTAGATGAGAGTTCTGATATTTCCAACACTAGTTCTGATTTTTTCCAAAACTACTTATTATTTGAATTTTCACTTAGAATCCTAGAAGGTATGCAGTTATATTTCATTATAGTTTTACATCTTATTTCTTGTATGAGTTATATTTCATTATGGTTTTGCATCTCATTTCTACTAGACTGATTAATAATGTTGAGCATATTTTCATGTGCTCATTGGCCATTTGTATACCTTCCTTGGAGAAATATCTATTTAGATCTTTTTCCTATTGTAAATTGGGTTATTTTTGGTTTTGAGTTACAAGGGTTCTTCAGATATTCTGAATTTAAGTCCCTTATTAGATATATGATCTGCAAATATATTTTTCCCATTCTATGAATTGTTTTTTTCACTTTCTTGATGGTGTCCTTGAAGCACAGAAGTTTTAATTTTTAAGTCCAATCTATCTAGTTTTTCTTTTGTTGTTCATGATTTTAGTGTGATATCTGAAAATACTTCATTGAATCCAAGGTCATGAAGATTTATTCCTATATTTTCTTCTAAGAATTTTATAGTTTTACTTCTTATGTTTAGGTCTTTGATCCATTTTGAGTTAATTTTAGTAAATGCTGTAAGTTAAATTCATCATTTTGCATATGGATATTTAATTATTTCAGAGCTGTTTGTTGAAAAGATTATTTATAGATATAAGGGTTTATTTCTGAACTCTCAATTCTGTTACACTGGTTTATAAGGTCAATCCTTTTGAAAAGTACCACACCATTGTGATTATCATTACTTTGTACTAACTTTATTTTTTTGGCAGTTTTTGGCTGGGGCTGGGTTTGAACCCACCACCTCTGGTCTATGGGGCTGGCACCCGACTCCTTTGAGCTGCCCGCTTGTAATAACTTTTGAAACTTGGAAGTATGAGCCCTCCTACTTTATTTTTCCTTTTCAATGTTGTTTTTGTATTTGAGTTTTTTTACAATTTCATGTAAATTTTTGAATCAGCTTGCAAATTCCTATGAAGATGTCAGCTGGAATTCTGATGGGGATTATATTGAATTTATAGATCAACTGGGGAGTATTAACATTCCCACTCTGTTAAATTTTCCAATCTATGAATATGGAATGTTTCTCTATTTATTTAGATCTTATTTATTTTTTTCTATAGCATTTTGTAGAATTTTATTTTTTGATTCTGTTGTCAATGATATTTTCTCTGCACTTTTATGTTGTTTATTGTGTTTAGAAATATAATTAATTTTTGTATTTTCATCTTGAATCCTGAAATATACTAAATTTATTTTTAGTTCTATTTTTATGGATCCTTAATATTATTTATATATAGGATCATTGTAATCTGTGACATTTTTACTTCTTTATTTCCAATCTTGATACCTTTTATCTCTTTTTCTTGCTTGATTACACTGCTTAGAACTTCTAATATTACATTGAGTAAAAGTTATGAGAGTGAACACCTATATCTTAATCTTACAGAAAAGCATTCAGTCTTTCACCATTATTAAAATGATTTTAGCTGTGAGCTTTTTGTATTATGTCCTTTATCATGTTGAGGAAGTTTTCATATACTTTTAGTTTGCTGAGTGGTCTTGTCATGAGACGGTATTGGATGCTTTAATCAAATGCTTTTCTTTGTCCTTGAGATGATCACTAATTTTTATTTTCTACTCTTTTAGTATAATGCATTAATTTATTTTTGGATATTAATCAACCTTGCACTGATGGACTAAATCTCACTCGACAACAGTTTATAATTCTAATTATGTGCTATTGAATTTAGTTTGCTAGTATTTTATTGATAATTTTTTAATTCATATTTTAAGAATTTTTGGTCTTCATAATATCTTTGTTTGGTTTGGGTACCAGGGTAAAAATGGACTTATGAAATTGTCTGGGAAGTGATTTCTCCTCTTCTATACTTTTTGAAGAGTTTGTGAGGAATTAGTATTAATTCTTTAAAAAACATTTTTTTTTAAATTCCCCAATAAAGCCATCTTTGTGGGCTATTTTTGATTATTAATTTAGTTTCTTTAGTTGTTGTAACTCAATTCATATTGGCTATTTCTTCTTTAGTTTTAGTAATTTGAGTCTTTCTAAGAGTTTATCCATTTTACCTAAGTTATCTAATTAGTTGGCATAAAATGATTCATACCATTTCTTTATAATCCTTTTTATTTCTATAGTGTTAGTTGTAATGTTCTCTTTTTTATTTTTCTTGACTGCGATGTCTTGTACCATGTTATGATACAGCAAAAAGGCCATCATCAGGAGTGGCTCTTCCATCTTGGATTTACCAGCCTGCAGAGCCATGTCATTTAATTTCTGTTCTTTATAAATTAACCAGTCTTAGGTATTCTGTTATAAAAGTATAATATGGATTAAGAGATCTTCTAAGTAACATTTGGCAATGTCTGAGGATGGTTTTGATCTTTACATTTGAAAGAGTTATTAGCATCTAGTGCATAAAGACCAGTGATGCTCCTAAATATCCTATAAGTCACAGGGAAGACCTCCAAAACATAGCATTATTTGGTCCCAAATGTCAATAGCACCAATGGCAAGAAACTCCAAGCTGTATGTGGTCGACCCAGTGGTTACAGAATAAGGCCTAAGACTAAATAAAGGTAGTGTTTTTTTTTTTTTTTATTGAATCATATTCACAATTTTTTTTATTGAATTAATGTGTACATTAATTCACTCATGGGGTACAGTGTGTGGGCTTCACATACAATCTGAGATGTTTTCATCTGCCTGATTGACATAACATTAATGAGATTTTCTCATTTACTGCGTGAAAACATTTTTGATCAGCATTTAGAAGTTTTCTCCTGACCCTTCAAATATGCACTTCAAGTGTGATCTGGAAATATAGGTAGTGTTAATAAAATCATGGGGAGCCTGGAAAAGGAAAGTTAAGCTTAGTCTCAATTCATGAATGTCTTAAATAAGGCTGTATCTGTCTGACCTAGAAAAAGTAAGTAGAAAAAAATGTAAATTCTGAGTGGGTTTGATATTATACTTATAATCATATTTTTAAAACAGCCACGAGTACAAAATAAAAATTCCAGGTTTCCATTTTTCCACAAGACAGTAAAAAGATAGTAAAACACTGGGCAAAAAGGAAAGCACAGATTTAGATTTTCATAATAAAAATATGTAAAAATTTATAAGCAAAAATTAAAAATCAACATGTATATTAGAAAATATAAAAGTTATTTGCTTAGAGACAAGAAAAATTTTTAGCTCAAATCAAGAGATTCAATGATAAAGAAGAAGATATATGTTTTGGTAAGCCAAAGAGTAGAGCTTTTACAGTTCAAAAGACAAATGAGCAGCCACCCATACCAAACACAATGGGGAAGATATTGAGAAAGAAAACTATCAAGCTATCCTGCCAATCACACTTCCTGAAAATAACCACATGTTAATGTTGTGTTCTTTCAGAAAAAAAAAAAAAATGAACAGTGTAGAACACTGGTAAATTATTTGAAGGTAAAGGTACTATGGAGATGGGTTTGTGTGAGTTCAAGGAAAGATATTTCCATTTCTGTTTAATAAGAGAATCATTGCCAGGGATAATTTAGATGGTGTTTTTGACTTTTTATTATGCTACAGTGAAAAGAAATTCCTGTCTATCTCACTATTTTCATCAGCTACATTCCCCCAAACAGAATGTTTGTTCTAAGCGAGTATAGCCTTAGGATGTCATTAGTAGTTTGGTATTTTTGGTATCTCTGAGTTTTCAGTAAGGTGCTCATCAGATGTGGCTCATTCTTATTTTTTCATTTTTTTAAATAAATTATAACTGCATAGATCATGTATACATTAATGCGTGTATGGGATACAACATGCTGATTTCATATAGAATTAGGAGCATTTATATAACAATGGTTAATATAAACTTCATCTTGTTTACTTAATTATTGAGTTAAGACATTTATATTCTATACTTAATAAATCCGACAAGTACCCTTGGATTATGCACCATCGATATGGCTCCTTAATCTTGGATTGTCTAGCCCCCAGAACCACGAGTCATTTAAATTCGGTTCTCTATAAATTGATGAGCCTTAGGTATTCTGTTATAACCATAAAGCAGAAATCTGATTCACTCCACCTATCCTGAGAAGGGCATAAACATAATTGCAGGAAAAGGACAATTGCCATTTCTAAACTGCGTCTCTGGTGCGTTCGTGTTAGTCAAACTTCAAACTTAGCTCAGTCTTTCAGGAGCTATAATGTTTTCACGAGCTCCTTAGAGATTCTTTCAAGCAATGGAGACTTAGATTTGCACTTTGTGAAACTGAACAGTCAATGGGCATATAGATGATAAGAACTTAGCAAACCATTAGCACGCAGCTACTTTGTTCCTTAGAAAAATAACTTCTCGTAAAAGTGGACCTCATGTTTTCTGGGCTACATATTACTGTAGAACATCTCAGGAGCACGTATCATTGGTAAGATTTCCAATGGAATACACCATTCTCATAACTTTTCAAATGCTCCCCCTCAGTCTTACATGTGATAAAGAGCCATGAATTTTATGAGATTCTTTTTTATGATAGACCACTAGTCATTCTTGATCCCATGATAAGTTTAAAAACTAACTAATCTACTTTGAATAGGGATTAAGCTTCGATGTAGGAGGAAAGTATTCATTAGAATTCATTATATCAATTTGTAATTTGCATGATACCTCTTCTAAATAAAGTATTGTAGTTACTAGTGATTGTTAACTGGGAGCTTAAACATCCTATTACAAATTAATGACATAGTGATATAATCTATAATAACTGAGGTAATAACTGCCCCTCCATCTCCTTTAGCTTCTTCAAATATCTGGAAGTTATTATTTTTAAAAGTAACATTGCCAAAATAGAATAATCACCATGGACAAAGGAAAAAAAGAATGCACAAACTGAAGTTTCCTATGTCAAGGATAATTTGATGTGCATGAAAAATGGAATACATATTTCAGACTTCCTTATTTTGATGTATGCTTTATTCATGTTGGACTCAAAGTTGTAAAATTATTTTACAAATTCCACATAGAAATCAGATCAGATAATCATCTATCACGGTCTTAAATGTTTTTCATATCTGGAATGAAAACATCTAACATCACTGAGCCACAGCTGAGTAATAGCTCCCAAACTTGAGATATTTTATTCCAAGTTATTGATTCTATAGTTATATGATGGTTATATGGTTTAATTTTTGATTTAAAGATGCTTATGCTGTGGAATGAGAATAAATTAGACATTCCTCTTTCTCTCCCACTTAAAAAATAAAAACTTCTGTAAGTAAGCAGAGCTGAATGAAGAACATGAAATGTTCTGGGGCTTCAGGGCCTACAAATGTATTTTACCAACTTACAATACTAACTCACAGCTCAAATGCAGCAAATTGTCCTTAAACATTAATTGTATATTTGTATTGGATGTCATAAATTTTGATATTCAGTATTTCTATTCTGTTTAATTTTATGGCTTTTTATAAGAGCAATTTTGTTATCAAGATTGATAGTATATAAAACAGAATTCTTGCACAGACTTGAGGTGTGCTAGGTAGGCACTGTGCAGGTGTTCTATGAAAATTAACTCATTGAATCCCTACAATAGACTTACAGTGCAATACTATTAGAAATATCATTTCATATGTGATGAACATGAGGCTCATAGAGGTGAAACAACTTGCCCAGGATGCACGGAAGATCTCTGAGGGTGCAGGGACTCAAACCTGGGTAATGCACACCAGAATTCACACTCCTATCCACTCCACTGGATGTGCCGCCTTGTTGAGTGCTCTGTGTCTTGGCAATTGTGTCCTCCAAATGATATACTCCTTATGTTTTTTGGTATTTTTTTCTTGCTTCCATAACAGAATAATATCTTAGTCCCTCTTCCTCTGCTCATGATTAATTTTTTTAAATTCTGCATCTTGAAAGAAGCCCACTCCATTCTCATGACTCTACAACTGTTCCTATGAAAGATTCTGCCAGGCGCTGTGGCTCTAACTGTAATCCTAGCACTCTGAGAGGACAAGACGGGAGGATCCCTTGAGCTCAGGAGTTTGAGAATAGCCTGAGCAAGAGCGAGAAAAAGACAGAAAAACTAGCCATGTGTTATGGTTGACACCTGCAGTTCTAGCGACTCCAGAGCCTGAGGCAAGAGGATAGCTTGAGCTCAACATTTTGAGGTTGCTGTGAGCTATGATGATACCATGACACTCAAACCAGGGCAACAGAGCAAAAACTCTGTCTAAAAAAATCAAAAATGAAAGAAAAAAGAAAGAAAAGAAAAGAAAAAAGGAAAATTTCAACATTGTAAGCAATGTTCAGAAAATTTCTTTGATTCTTCTACTTATTATTTTATTTCTTCACTTTCTTTTTTCTACTAGTTAATTCCTGACTTCCTAGCATGTTAACATGATACTTAGCTCATATACTTGGTGATAAATTTTGACTTTTCTGATTTTAACTCTGAGTCCCTCGTATACTACCGCTTATTTTCTGCCTTCATTTTTTTGTTCCTGCTCTTATGTACCTTTTTTATTCTCTGTATCTTCCTCAGTTTATATTATGCATGTGTTAATGAGGTTTGAATAGTTTATGAAGTGGCAATGGATACACTCTGAAATTTCAGTGCTGAACCCCTGTAGGCTGCTACTAGGAGCAGCTGGTGTCCAAGGTCTCCAGAGAAAGATGATTGTGAAGCCATGCTGATTCTGAACTGTCTTACCCAAAGGTGAAATATATTCTGGCTGTAAAGTTTATTGATTCAACTTAAATGTGAGAGGGTGAGCAGGAAACCTAGGGAACCACATGAATTATCTTGTCAGTATTGCTGATTTTTCCCCCAAAGTGGGACATTAACACATTTTTATGTATAAATTATAAAAACTTTTATTCTATTATGTAAATGAATTTATGATCTGCTTAAAATATTTTCTCTTTTTCCTATTAATGTTATAGTGAAGGTGACCCAATATTATTGATAGTCTAGAATATAAGAATGTTCTTTAATATTGCATTCTTGGGCAAAAAAAAATTATAAGAGGCAGGTTTGCTGAGCATTCCCAGTGTGTTCCTAGAACTCTTTTCATGTCTCCTTTCTTTCTCCAGTCAGCCTATATTTTTATATAAGATGAATTGTATTTTTCCCTATTGGGAAATGAGTGTGTTCAATTGTCTATTATAATTTTGGGGTGAGTCTATGTAAGCTTAGTACAGTTTCATACAGTTTCATGATTGTTGACAAATACACATATTCATTTATCTCAGGAGTGACCAACCTTTTTATTTCTTCACCACACATTGAAAGAAGAGTTGTTATTACTAGATTATTTTTATTGCTGAGTAGTATCTCATTGTATGACTATGATGCAAATGTGAAGATTAATATCAATATGTTAGCTCTACAGGCTGGTTCCAATCTGGTGTTATTATAATAAAAACAAAAGCTACTAAAAACATTCCTATACAAGACTTTTATGCCCATATATTTTCATTGTCTAGATGAATATGGAGGAGTGGAATTTCTGGTTCATAGGGTAAATGTATGTCTAACATTCTAAAATAAGTGCTAGATTTCCAAAGAGATTTTACCATTTTTCTTTCCATCAGAAATTATGAGTCTGAATGTTCTGCATCTTCACTGACATCTAGCTTTGACATTTTCTTTTCAGCTTTCTAGTGAACATCTAGTGATATCTCATTAGTTTGAATTTCCATGGTTGCAAGTGAGGTTAACTTTGTATGTGTTGGCAATTCACATACCTGATTTTGTGAAATATCTGTATAAGTAATTTTTCTATTTTCTTTGTGTGTTATTTTCCTTCTTATAAATGAGTTTAAGAGTCAATTATTTGTATACTCTAGAGTCAAATCAGATATACGGGACACAAATATTTTCTCTCATTGTATGAAATGCATATTTCATCAGTGTTTTGTATCTTTTCAAAAGCACAAGTTTTAAATTTTAATGAATTCAAAATTGTCACTTCTTTTCTTTATGATTAGCATTTTCTGTTTCTTTTGTAAGAAATATTTCCCTACTCCAATATCACAAAATTATTCTATTTAACATATATTATCACTGAAAGCTTTATAGATTTAGTTTTACATTTAGGTACAAGATATATTTCAAATTAGTTTTTCTGTATAATGTAGGCCAGTATGAATATATGGATAGTCCAGCTTTTCCAAAACAATTTATTAAAAATAATTTTATTTTCCCAATGAACTTCTTTATCTTCCTTGATAGATATCATTTGTCCTATCTTTTGAAGGTTTATTTCTGGAATTTTTTACTCTATTGATACATTCCTCTGTTACTTTGCCAATATCTCACTCTTGATTTCCATACCCTTAAAATAATTCTTGAAGGCAAGTATTTCTTCAATATCATCCTTCTTTTCCAAAAGAAATTCGGCTACTATAGGTTCTTTGTATTTCTAAATAAATTTTAAAATAAGCTTGTTATTATCTACCAAAAATTTCCTGCTTGTATTTTTCTCAGAAGTGCATTGAATTTATAGATGAATTTTGTGACAAATGACATTAATATATTTTAATTTTCTAAATCCATAAATAACATTTGTGCACAATGATTTTCTAACCTGAGACTTTGCTGAATTTATTTCTTTTGGTTTAATATTTGGGATTTTCTAGATAAAAGATTATATCA
The DNA here is from genome assembly GCA_963574655.1 of Perodicticus potto. NCBI lineage: Eukaryota > Metazoa > Chordata > Mammalia > Primates > Lorisidae > Perodicticus > Perodicticus potto. The sequence goes on along the minus strand of CAUYRH010083564.1, from coordinate 19,991 downwards.
TCAGCAAAAAGCAATAGTTTGACCTCCTCTTTGATCTGAATATTCTTAATATCGAGAACATTGAAATGTGGTGACAGTGGGTACTTTTGTCTTGTTCCACTTCTTAGTGGAATGTTTCCAGTATCATGTTGACAGTGAGTTTGTCATATATGGCCTGTAGAGTTTTGAGATATGTTCCTTCTATACCTAATTTTTGAGGGTTTTGTTTTTGTTGTTTTCTTTTTTCTTTTCTTTTTTACCATGGAAAGGTGCTGGATTTTGTCATATGCTTTTTTTCTATCTGTTGAGATGAACATGTGGTCTTTGTTTTTGCTTCTGTTTATGTGATGAATCACATTTATTGATTTATATATGTTGAACCATCCTTGCATGCCTAGGATGAAGCCCACTTGGTGCTGGTAGATTAGTTTTTTGATGTGCTATTGAAATTAGTTTGCTAGTATTTTATTGAGTATTTTTGTATCTCTATTCATAAATGATATCAGTCTCTAGTTTTCCTATTTTTGTTGTGTCCTTTCCTGGCTTTGCTATCAAGATAATACAGGCTTTGTAGAATGGGTTGGGGAGGATTCTCTCTTCCTAGATGTTATTAAATAATTTCTGCAGTACAGATACTAGCTCTTCTTTGTAGGTTTAATAAAATTCAGCTGTGACTCCATCTAGTCTTGGACTTTTTGTTTTGTCAGAAGATTTTTTTTTTTTATTACCACTTTAATCTCACTGAACATTATTGGTCTATTCAAGAATTGTATTTCTTTGTAATTGAATTTTGAGTTGTGTGTTTCCAGGAATGTGTCCATTTCTTCTATGTTTTCTAGTTTATGCTTGTGGAAATTTTCTTAGTACTTACAGATGATTTTTTTACAGATGATGATTGAAGAATATCTCTCAATTACTGAATGAGCTTATTTGGTTCTTTCTTTTCTATTCCTGGTGTGTTTAGCAAGAGATCTATTAATTTTTTTTGTCTTTTGAAAGAATAATCCTATATATTATAATATATATTATAAATATTTTATATATATATGTGTGTATATATATATATATATATATATATAAAACCATTTCATTTATTTTTGCTCTATCCTGAGTTATTCTTTTTTCCTGCTGACTTTAGTTTGCTTTGCTCTTCCTTTTCCCGTTTCTTCAGAAGTACCTTTATTTAAGGCTATGAATTTTCTCTTTAGGACTGGTTTTACTGAATCCCACAGATTTTGATAGCTTATGTCCCCTTTTCATTCAGTTCAAGGGTTTTTTAAATTTCATAAAAGATTTTGATTAAAGATTTCATTAAAATCTTTTCATTTTATTCAATTTCATCTTAATTTCATTATTGACTCAGTAATTGTTCAGCAGCACATGGTTTAATTTCCATGACTTTGTGTAGATTGGGGTGTTTCCTCTTGGAATTGACACTTAGTTTTATTTCACTGTATTCTGAGAAGACATATGATATGATTTTTTTTTTTTTTGAAATTGTTGAGACATGTTGTGTGGCCTAAGTAGTGATCAATCTTGGAGAATATTCCATATGCCTGGAGATGAATTTATATTCAGTAGTTTTGGAATAGGATGTTATAAATGTTAGGCACTTTTATTCTTGAGTCCCATTTAAGTCTAGTGTTTCTTTATTTTCTGCTTTGATGATCTATACAGCTCTGTCCGTGGAGCATTGAAGTCCCTGGAAATTATGATGGTGCTGTTTATCTCTTTGCTTAGATATAGTAGTGTGAACCTGAGTGCTCTGATAGATGTGTAATGTCTTCTTGTTGAATTGTTCCCCTGCCAATATTAATGACTTTCTTTACCATTGTCGGTTAAAGTTAATTTTATCCAATATGAGATTACCTACACCCTCTCTCTTTTGGTTTGTGTTTACATGGAGGTTTTTATTTTTTCCCATCCCTTCATCTTGAGTCTGTATGAATCCTTGTGCGTTAGATGTATTTCCCTGGAGTTAGCAGATATTTGGGTTATATCTATTCATTCATTCAGCCTATCTCTGTCTCTTGAGTGGGGCATTCAGACCATTCACATTGATATAATTGATTTGTGATATGCTGTTCTGTTTATGGTGTTGGATAGTACCTTATTGCTTTTTTTTCCCTCAGTGCTACTTTTGTAGATGAGCTGTGAGTTTTAGCTTTTGGGTGGGATCTATTGTGCTGATACTTATCTAATACAAATTTGAGTATTTCCTGTGGGACATGTCTGGTCTTGGCAAATCTCTGTGTTTGCTTATCTGCAAAAGTCTTTTTCCTCCCTTCACATATGAAACTTAATTTTGCATGATACAGAATTCTAGGCTGGCAGTTTTCTGTGTAGGAAGTCTGAAGATGGGGCCACAGTACCTTCTGCCTTATAAGATCTCCTTCCAGTGAGTAGTCTGTGGTTAGTGCCTAAAGCATTTTCCATCTTAGGTTACTTGATGTTTTCACCTCACAGCTGAGAGGAGTTTCTCCTTCATGTTGACTGTGGCCAATTTAATGACTAGGTTTTAGTGGTTGCCTCTTTGCAATGAATCTCTCAGGCATTTTGTTGAGTGCCTTATATTCAGATATTTAAGTCTGTAGCAAGACCAGAGAAGCTTTTCTTAACTATTCCCTCAATAGGTTTCCTGTCCTTATTCATTTTCTTCTTCACCCTCAAGGATGCCTATGAATATTATATTCCGCTGTGTTACATAATCCTGCATTTCTCATAGGCTTTGTTTATTCTTCTTGATTAATTATTCTTTATTTTTGACTTACTGTGTTAATTCAAAAGAGTTATCTTCAAACTCTGAAATTCTTCTGCATGGTCTATTTTTACAGTTTTCTATTGTGATTTTGTTTTCTTAAATTAATTTTTCATTTCTAGAAGTTCTATTTTTTAAAATAATTTGACTTCTTTAATTTATTTTTAATTAATTTACTGAATTGGTTTTGTGGATTTTTTGTGTTGATTTTCCAATTTCTTTTGGTTTTTATTGAGCTTCCTTACAATCCTTCATAGTTGAAATTTTTTAGGTATCATTTCAGTATTTTAATTTTGGTTGGGATCGATTGCTAGAGAGCTGGTGTGACCCTTTGGGGGTGCCCCTTTACTCTAATTTTTTCTAATTCCAGAGTTATTGCACTGATTCCTTCTCATCTAGAGCAGCTGTTGCTTCTTTTGGTTAGATGGGGCATTACCCCCACCACACACATTTGTAAAAGTGTATCTATTGCATATGCTAGGTAAGAACCTTAGGCTTTGCTTATGGATGTTAGTGTTCAGGATTAATGCCTTGGTTATAGATATACATAGGGTGCTGGTTTCTCGGTTGTTAGTTATTTGTAGATAATAGCATTGTTATGCTATTTGTGGACAGATTTCATCCTTTACGAGGGAAGATGGAGTCTTTGAGATACATTCTCTTTCTAGTCCTGTGATCTTCTTAACAGCTTGAATTATGCTAGTATGTCTAGTTTAACTTCTGAGATAGTAGATAGTGCTCAGGGTAAGAATCAGCCCTTTACACCAGCAAATGCTATAAAGGGCTGTGAAAATTGACCTTCCTACCAGTAATGTTGTTTTAGGGTCCTGTGACCAGTGCTAGCCCCTGAGAAGAAGCATTCGAAATGCCCCAGGTAGTATATGTGTGGGCCTCTGGAACTTTCAGGTGAGTCAGGTGTGATTATCTTGGCAGGGGTTCAAGGTCTGCTTACAAGCCTCTGGGAAAAGCCACTAGGGAGAGCTTAAGTGAACCCACCAAGGCAGAATGTGTGCTCATGAGATTCCCAGTCAGTCTTTTGGGAATGGGTTGCACTCTTCTCCCCAGTCTCCTGCCCTGTGGTCTCCTTCTGGCAACTGGTCATAGGCAGGAGCTCTAACTAGTTGATCTCACCTGCAATGGTTCTGTGAGCTGGGAGCTTCCCTGTCTAGGATCCCACCCTGGGCTAAGAGTGCAACTTTCCTGTGGGCAGAGAGGTGTTCCATGAGTGTTCTCTAGCTGATGCCAACACTGCACTCTCCTTTCAGTCCTGCCCAGGCAGAGCTTCTTCACTTCCCAGGATTGGTTCACAAATCTCCTCTCTGTGCTCCTGAGCGATATAATCCTGTCCTGGGGTTTTAAGATGTGGCCTGAGGATCCGTCCCCGGGTCCCAGAAGATCAATCTCTTACCAGGCTAGGGAGAAACATGCTGATCCCAAATTGCCATAGGGTTCTAAAGCAGGTTTGTTGTCCCTTCACTTCAGGGTGTGCCCTGCTCTGGTGGAGTAGCTGGACTAGCAGCAGCAGGGAGGGCCAGTGATCACAGAGTTCACACTCAGAGTGTCCCTTGATCTGTAAGAGGAAAATTTTGAGTCTCACTCTCTGTGGAAGCCTCAGTGGGGAGGTGCACCAACAGAGGAAAAGCAGCTGCTTCTGAGAGTCTTGGCACTCGATTGCCTCTCTCAGCAACAGGAAAGGGAAGAGAAAGAAAGGAAAAAAAGTGTGTCTGCAGGAAATTTAGCACTCTGCTCTTCTCTGTCCCTCTTCCTGAAAGGCAGCTTGCCTGGAACATCTAAGCTCTGGGATTATGTAGCTCTCCTGGGTCCCACCACCCCCATGACTCCCACAGTCTAGACTGGAGGAGGGAAATGTTTGTGTGGGAATGAGCAAGATAAAAAACTAGGGGACTAGGGCGGCGCCTATGGCTCAAGGAGTAGGGCGCCGGCCCCATATATGGGGAGTGGCAGGTTCAAGCCAAAACCCCAAAACAAACAAACAAAAAAAAAAACTAGGGGCTGAAGCTTCCTGGCAAGGATAAAGGAGCTCCTGGTGGGAAGAAATATGGCACCTGCTGCATTTGTTCCAGTTTGTGGTGTTGGGAAATGACCCCCAAGGGACATGTAGCCTAGAGTTTTGTCCTCAAGAAGCTCTCAATTCAGTGGAGGAGCAGTATTAGGGTTGGAGAGGGTAGAAAAACTCTCTAGCAGTTCAGGAGCCTGCAGACTGCCAGACATGTGAGGGAGGGACAAATAACTCTCCTTACACACATTTACCCATTTTTCAGGGCGCCAAGCCTCTCAGGGGTTGACTTCTGCTTATATCTTGCTCCTCGTTCTGCTCCACAACTTACTCTCATGGGATATCTGGTAGGTTCTGGCACTTTTTTGTTGGAACTATACTTAAACTACGCTTTTTTTTTCATCTAAAACTTTTCCTTCTTTCTGTGTCTGACATCTGGTGCCTTTGGTTAGCCATCTTGGGAACAAAAAGGTAGAAAAGCATCAAATATTTAACCACTAAATATAACAGTGGCTATAGGTTCCATATAGATGACTTTTTATTAGGAGAAGAAGTTTTCTTCTATCTTCAGCCTTCTGAGAGGTTTTATTCTAATTGCAAACGGAAATTGAAATCTGTCAAATGCTTTTTTAGCATCTAATTTACATTATTTTTCTCTTTTTAATTTATGGATGTTATGAATTACATGTATTAATTTTAAAATGTTAAACTGATCTTCCATTTTTTTGGATAAATGCCATTTTACCATTATATATTATTTGTTTAGGTATACTTCTGGAGCTGATTTGCCAATATTTAATTAAAGAGTTTTAAACCTATGTTCATGGGAATATTGGTCTATAAGTTTCCTTTCTGATAATGTCTTTGAGTTTCATATCAGAATTATTCCGCCTTCATAAAATGAGCTGGTAAGTGTTCTATCCTATTTTTTGCAGGAATCTTTGTAGGATTGGTATTTCTTCTCTAAATGTTTAATAGAACTCACCAGTAAAGCCATGTGGGCTTGTTTGCAACTTTGAAGTTACAAATTTAGTTTATTTAATCCAGGTATTTCTATTCTGATAGTCTAATTCTTATTGTGAGTTTTGGTAAGTTGTATTTTTCAAGAAATTTGCACATTTCATCTATATTGCTGACTTTATCAGCATAAAGTAGTCATAATACTCTTTTGTAATCTTAAGGTCTGTAAATCTATCATTATATGTCAGTATTCAAAATCTAAGGTTTTTCTGCTCGGCGCCTGTGGCTCAACAGGCTAAGGCACCAGCCATGTACACCTGAGCTGGCGGGTTCGAATCCAGCCTGGGCCTGCCAAATAACAATGACGGCTGCAACCAAAAAAAAAAAAAAAAAATGGCCAGGCATTGTGGCGGGCGCCTGTAGTCCCAGCTACTTGGGAGGCGGAGGCAAGAGACTCGCTTGAGCCCAGGAATTGTAGGTTGCTGTGAGCTGTGATGCCACAGCACTCTATCCAAGGTGACAGCTTGAGGCTCTGTCTCAAAAAAAAAAAAAAAATCTAAGGTTTTTCTCTTTTCCTTGATGAGATTTATGAAAATTTTATCAATTTTATTATTTTTTCAAAGAACCAACTGCTGAATTTATTGATTTTTTATAGTTCATTATTTCACTGATTTTTGTTCTTTCTCATTTTGTTCTATTTGCTTTGGATGTAACTTGATTTCTTTTGCTTCTTAAGATACAGGCACAGATCACTGATTTTACTCCTTTTTTCTTTTCTTCTATAGGTGATGGGATATAAATTTCTAAGAAAGTTTTACTTGCTTATGTTGCATTATTTTCATAGCTTTTGTTTTTAGCATAGCTATATTACTGGATTTCCTGAAAAAATATTCCACTTTATGGCTTTAATTATAGCAAGGATATTTAAAATACATAATATGGTAATGCTTTCAGGGCATTGATAAATAGTTCTTTTAAAGTAATCTGAATATTTTAAGATTATTTTATTTTACCATGTTTTTCTGGTAAAGAAGCTTTCACTGTGAGAAAATGATCAGGCTTCTTAAACTATTTTAAGACAAAACCTTATTTAAACACAGTAAATCACCAAGTTACATGCAAACTTTATGAACTATTACAATTTTTCTTGTTGAGCTGCCTCCTCTCTGTTAACATAGTTACAACATTTGAAAAGAAAATGCCAAAAACTCCGAGTAAAATTAATTTTGACTATCTGTTAATGTTAGTTAAATCTCTGATCAAGCTCTTTTGTGAGCAATGTCTTTTTAAAACATCAATATGTGTATTTCAATTGCTCCAAACTGAAAAGCAAGAAAGTTTTTGTTTTCAAACCTTTTTTGAGTTATTTTACAGTTATTATTCACCATCTTGAGAAGCACTGCTCACTTACTGAACAAGCAGGAATATTTTTAATGCAGCCAAAGTAATTTTTGGTATTGCTAGTTAAGGACTCCTTGTTTAATGCATTAACTATTCCTTCCATGTGTTATACTTTAGAGTTTATTTATTTGGTCTTTTGATATAAGACTCTAAGGAAAGACAGCTGATAATGTCTTGGCCTTTTGGCTAAGATCAAGTGTAGCATCTGTTCTTATCAGTTGAATATTTAATATGCCCTCTATCTAAGGATTCAAAAAAAAAAAAAAAAAGAAAAAAATAAAGAAAAAGAAAAAACAAGGAAAGAAAGACAATTGATTCCTATTTAGAGAGTGCCAAAAAGTCGAGACCAGTACATATGTTCTTCCTCTCAATGGAAGTATTTAAGGTTCTCATTTCTGTTGTTGCTTCTTTTTTTTCTTTCCTTTTTATTATTATTATTAAATCATAGCTGTGTACATTTGTGCAATCAAGGGGTACAATGTGCTGGTTTCATATGCAATCTGAACTATTTTCCTCAAACTGATTAACATAGCCTTCATGGCACTTTATTAGTTATTGTATGAAGACATTTGTATTCTGCATTTAGTAAGGTTCTCCTGTACCCTTCTAAGATGCACCTTAGGTGTGGCCCCACCAATTACCCACCTCCACCCCAACCTCACCCCTCCTCTCCCCTCCCTTGCCCCTTTACCCATATTCTTGTGTTATAGTTGGGTTATAGCCTTCATATGAAAGCTATAAATTACCTTCATAGTAGGGCTGAATACACTGGATACTTTTTCTTCCATTCTTGAGATACTTTGCTAAGAAGAATAGGTTCCAGCTCCATCCATGTAAACATGAAAGAGGTAAAGTCTCCATCTTTCTTTAAGGCTGCATAGTATTCCTCAGTAAATATGTACCGCAATTTATTAATCCATTCGTGGGATGATGGGCACTTGGGCTTCTTCCATGACTTAGCAATTATGAATTGGGCTGCAATGAACATTCTGGTACAGATGTCTTTGTTATAATGTGATTTTTGGTCTTCTGGGTATATACCTAGTAAAGGAATTATAGGATTGAATACCAGGTCAATTTTTAAATCTCTAAGTATTCTCCAAACATCCTTCCAAAATGAACGTATTAGTGTGCATTCCCGCCAACAGTGTAGAAGTGTTCCCTTTTCTCCACATCCCCGCCAACATCTCTGGTTTGGGGATTTTGTCATGTGGGCTAATCTTACTGGAGTTAGGTGATATCTCAGAATAGTTTTGATTTGAATTTCTCTGATGATTAAGGATGGTGAGCATTTTTTCATATGACTGTAGGCCATGCGCCTGTCTTCTTTGGAGAAGTTTCTCTTCAAGTCCTTTGCCCACCCTGAGATGGGATCACTTGTTCTTTTCTTGCTAATATATTTGAGTTCTCTGTGTATTCTGGTTATTAAACCTTTGTCAGAGGTATAACCTGCAAATATTTTCTCCCATTCTGAGGGCTGTCTGCTTGCTATACTATGTTCTTGGCTGTACAGAAGCTTTTTAGTTTGATCAGGTCCCAGTAGTGTATTTTTGATACTGATTCAATTGCCTGGGGAGTCCTCCTCATAAAATATTCACCCAAGCCAATTCCTTCAAGCGTTTTCCCTGTACTTTCTTCTAATATTTTGATAGTTTCATGTCTTAAGTTTAAATCGTTAATCCTGTGAGAGTCTACCTTAGTTGGTGACTAAGTGACATCACTGGTGAGATGTGTGGGTCCAGTTTTAGTCTTCTACAGGTTGCCAGCCATTTCACCCAGCACCATTTGTTAAATAGGGAGTCTTTTCCCCACTGAATGTTTTTAGTTGGCTTGTCAAAGATCAAGTAACGGTAAGTAGCTGGATTCATCTCTTGGTTCTCTATTCTTTTCCAAACATCTACCTCTCTTTTTTTGTGCCAGTACCATGCTGTTTTGATCACTATCAATTTATAGTAGAGTCTCAGGTCTGGGAGCGTGATTCCTCCTGCTTTGTTTTTATTTCTGAGTAATGTCTTGACTATTCGAGGTTTTTTTCTGATTCCATATAAAATGAAAACTTATTTTTTTGAGATCTTCAAAATATGACAATGGAGTTTTAATGGAAATTACAATAAAATTATATATTGCTTTGGGTAGTATAAACATTTTAACAATGTTGATTCTTCCCAGCCATGAGTGTGGTGTGTTTTTCCATATGTTAACATTTTCAGCTATTATGTTTCCTAAAGTTTCTTAGTTCTCTTTATAGAGATCTTTCATATCCTTTGTTAGCTAAACTCCCAAATATTTCATCTTGTTTGACACTACTGTGAAAGGAATAGAGTCCTTGACACTATTTGTTTGGTTTGGCTATTGTTGGTATATATAAAGACTACAGATTTATGGGTGTTGGTTTTTTAGCCTGAGACATTGCTGTATTCTCATCACTTCTAAAAGTTTTCTAGTAAAATCTCTGGTGTTTTCCAGATATATAATCATATCATCTGCAAAGAGTGAAAGTTTGATCTCTTCTGACCCTATGTGACCCTTGATTGCCTTTTCTTCCCTAATTGCAATGGCTAAAACTCCCATTACAATGTTGAAGAGCAAAGGAGACAATGGGCATCCTTGCCTGGTTCCTGATCTAAGTGGAAATGATTTCAATTTAACTCCATTCAATACGATATTGGCTATGGGTTTGCTGTAGACTATTAGTTTAAGAAATGTCCCTTCTATACCAATTTTTAAGGGTTCTGATCATGAAGGGATGCTGGATATTTTTAAAAGTTTTTTCTGCATCAATTGAGAGAATCATATGGTCTTTATTTTTTCATTTGTTTATGTACTGAATTACATTTATAGATTTACGTGTATTGAACCAGCCTTGAGACCCTGGGATAAAGCCCACTTGGTCATGGTGTATAATTTGTTTGATGTGTTGTTGGATTATGTTTGTTAGGATCTTGTTCAATATTTTTGCATCAATATTCTTTAGTGATATTGGTCTAGAATTTTCTTTTCTTGTTGGGTCTTTCCCTGGTTTGGGGATCAAGGTGATGTTTGCTTCATAGAATGTATTGGGTAGTATTCCTTCTTTTTCTATATTTTGGAAGAGGTTTAGTAATATAGGTATTAGTTCTTCTTTATAGGTTTGGTAGAATTCTGACATGAAGCCATCTGGTCTTGGGCTTTTCTTTTTAGGGAGATTTTGTATAGTTGATGCTATTTCAGAACTTCATATAGGCCTGTTCAACATTTCACTTCATTCTGGCTAAGTCTTGATAGGTGGTGTGCTTCCAAACATTGGTCAACTTCCTCCAGATTTTCATATTACTAAGAGTAAAGTTTCTTGTAATATTCATTGAGGATTTTTTGAATTTCTGAGGGATCTGTTGTTATTTCGCCTTTACAATTTCTGACTGATGAAATTAGAGATTTTACTCTTTTTTTCCTGGCTAGGTTAGTCACAGGTTTATCTATTTTATTGACCTTTTCAAAAAACCAACTTTTTGATTTATTGACCTGTTGTATAATTCTTTTGTTCTCAATTTCATTTAGTTCTGCTCTAATTTTGGTTATTTATTTTCTTCTGCTGGGTTTGTGGTTGGAATTTTCTTCCTTCTCCAGTCGCTTAAGATATCCCATTAAGTTGTTAACTTCCTCTCTTTAAGTTTTCTTGAGGAAGGCTTGCAGTGCTATAAATTTCCCTCTTAGGACTGCCTTTGTGGTATCCCAGAGGTTCTGATAATCACGTCATCATTGTCATTTTGTTCCAAAAATTTGGTAATTTCCTTCTTAATTTCATCTATGACCCATCTATCCTTCAGCATGAAGTTATTTAGCTTCCATGTTTTTGTATGAGTATGGAGATTCCTGTTGTTATTAAGTTCAACTTTTATTCCATGATGGTCTGAGAAGATGCAAAGAATAATTTCTATTCTTTTAAATTTGCTGATGTTGGACATGTGACCTCGGATGTGATTGATTTTGGAGTATGTTCTGTGTGCTGATGAGACGAATGCATATTCAGATTTGTTGGGATAAAATGGTCTATAGCTGTCTGTTAAATCCAGATGTTGAATGGTTTAGTTTAAATCTAAAATTTCTTTGCTAAGCTTCTTTTTGGAGGATCTATGCAGCACTGCTAAAAGGGTGTTAAAATCTCCTGACTACTATGGAGCTGGAGGTAATCAAGTTGCTCATGTCTGTTAGAGTTTGTCTTATAAATTGAGGCACATTCTGGTTTGTGCATAAATATTAATAATTGAAATCTCATCATATTGAGTAGTACCTTTAACAAATATGAAGTGTTCATTATTATCTTTCCCTATTTTGGTTGGTTTAAAGCCTATTGTATTTGCAAATAAGATTGCAACACTTGCTTTTTTCTGCTTTACATTTGCCTGGAATATAGATGATCATCCCTTCACTTGAGTCTCTATTTATCTTTTAAGGTAAGATGAGATTCTTGTATGTAGCAGATATCTGGCCTGAGTTTTTGTATCCAGTCAGCCAACCTGGTCCTCTTTAGATGACAATTCAAACCGTTCACATTAATTGAGAATATTGATAAGCTTTTCAAAAGTCCAGTGGATATTTTTAATCCTTTCGCTACTGTGGAAGTTGGAATTTGATCAAAAGTTTCTGAGTGGGTTTACTTTTGTGGTGAAGGATTACGCTGGTCATTATGGAAGATAGGTCTGAGAATATCCTGGAGAGCTGGTTTAGTTATGGCAAATTTCTTCAACATGTGGATGTCATTAAAGTATTTAATTTCTCCATCATAAATTAAACTCAGTTTAGCTGGATACAGGATCCCAGCTTGAAAGTTATTTTGTTTTAGGAGATTAAAAGTCAATGACCATTCTCTTCTAACTTGAAAGGTTTCGGCAGAGAGGTCTGCAGTTATTCTAATATTCTTCCCTTTATACGTTATGGTTTTCTTCCGTCTGGGTGCTTTCAGAATTTTCTCCTTCATATTAACTTTAGTGAAATTGATTATGATGTGTCTGTGGGATGTCTTATTCAGGTTGAGTTGTGCTAGAATTCTGAAACTGTCTGCTTTCTGAATTTCAGAATCTCTTGGCATGTCTGGAAATTTCTCTTTCATAATCTCACGAAGAAGAGACTCTGTCTTGTGAACCTGCTTTGTCGCTTTCAGGGATTCCTATGAGGCGTATATTGGTTTTCTTCAAATGATTCCAGAGATCTCTGAGGGAATGATCTGTTTTGCCTTCCATTTCTCTTCCTCTTTGGAGGTTTGGGAGCGTTCAAAAGCTTTGTCTTCAATGTCAGAAATCCTTTCTTCTGCTTGCTCCATTCTGTTACTAAGGGATTCTACTATATTTCTCATCTCTTTGAGGGCTGCAAATTCTTGTCTCAATGTGTCAAAATCTTGGTCATTTTGTCTTTGAATTCGTAGAATTCTTGAGACCTGTTTTGGGTCATCTTTTGGATTACTGCTTGAAATTCTAATTCCATCTTTTCCTCTATTCTGCTGATCTTATTTGCTATCCAGATTCTGAATTAGATTTCTGTCATCACAGCCATTTGCCTATGCAAGGGATCTTCTGCTGTGTCTGTCTTGTTGTTCCTTGGAGGAGTTGATCTACTCTGATTATTCATATTGCCAGAGTTTTTGTGTTGATTCTGCCCCATGATTGTTTTTCACCCTTGCCTCTGGCCATCCTCAGAGTTGGAGAGGTGTCTCTCCAAGATTAGACACTGGCGGGATCACTCTATTGTTTCTGGAACTTTGTAGGTAGTGACCATGTGTAGATCCTCTGGGACTGCCCCAGCCAGGGAGTTCTGGCTGTGGGAGCAGCTCTGGAGCGTGGCACACACAGTTCCAGCAACAAGGCAGGGGATGGTGCACATGGTTCTGGGAGTGCCAGGCACCCAGTGATTTTGGCAAAGAGAGCCCACAGCTCCAGAAGTCTCTGGCTGGGAGGAGGGCTCCACGCAGAGGCAGGGACAGCTCCGGAGGGAAGGCCCTGGTCCCACAGCTTCCAGAGTCCTTGTCCAGATAACAGGGCCAGTGCAGAGGCAAGGAGGGTACGGGAGGGAGGATGCAGGTTGCGCGACTCCTGGAGTCCCTGGCCAGAGGCAGGCATGCAGAGGCCTGGTGGGCATTGAGTGTGGGGCCGTGCGGTCACCAGTAGAGTCCCTGGCCAAAGGTGGACCTGCTGAGGCCCAGTGGGTGTGGGTGTGGGGCTGCATGGATGCAGGGGGAGTTCCTGGTGGGCGTAGGCCTGTGGAGGCCTGGTGGTTGCAGAGCACAGGGCGGAGTCCCTGGCCCAGGGCGGACTTGCATAGGCCTGGCGGCTATGGGGTGTGGCCCGTGTGGTCACCAGGGAAGTTCCTGGCCAGAGGCAGTCCTGTGGAGGCCCTCTGGGTTCCAGGCACGAGCCCGAGTGGTCACCGTGGGAGTTTCTGGGCAGGGGCGGGCTTTGGGCGTGGTGCACGAGGCTGCACCGTCCCCGGCAGCTTCCCTGGCCAGAGGGCAGGGAGTCTTGCCTCAGCCCCCCAGGAGTCTTTTGCTGGTAGGGTGCTTAGTCTGGCAAGCAGGGTGTGGGACACTGCTCAAGATCCCCCTCCCTCATTCTCAGTGGGGATTAGGCTTCTGGTTCGTCTGGTAAGGGGGGAAGGGTGTACTACAAGTTCAGAATGGTGAGGAAAACTTTAGTTCAGTTTTTCTGCCTAAGAAGAGAGTGTTCAGAGTCATAGCAGGGTCTCTCTGAGGAAGCAGACCCCACTTCCCACAGCACTCTTCCGTGGATATGAGACAAGAGGTCCACAGTTCACCGCTTGTCTGTAGAAAACGCGCAGGAGTAAATGAAGAGAAAAAAGAAAGGAAACAGAAAAACAAAAAACCCACAGCTTTCTTTGGGGAGGGGATGGACATTTTTCCCTGTAGATGAATTTTGTACCTGAAGCTTGCTTTCTTGGAGTCACAGCTTGCCTCAGCAGAGGTGATCTGCAGTTATCACTTCTTTCTCTCAGCTGGGCTCCCAGTCTTCAGCTTAATTGGGCAGTTTCTGGAGGTTATCTTTCCTTTTGGACAGGAGCCTCTTTTGGAAGCTGCTTTCAGTCAGCCAGCTTGCTCCACCTCCTTTTCTTTCTTCTTCTTATCCCACCTCCTCTTCTTTGTCTTCCTTTCTTATTTGGAATTTTTATTTCTCCAATGGAGAAGAGTGCACTTTTCTGGAGAGAATATGCTTATGAGAGGAATACACATTAGTTCTCATTTTTGTATAATTGAGTTGGAGCATTGACTTGAATACCTCGGTAATGTCAATGGTGATACTTTAGCTAACAAACCTGTGGTGCTCAAATCCTTCCATGAGGATTCAAAAAAAGGACAGTATGTGAAAGTTATACAGTGACCACTGAGAAATGCCCGAGGAGGCTGCATCAAGTGCATTTGGGAGACTAAGGAATAGGCTACTGTTCATTTAAAATGAAGTAAGGAAAAACTTGTAAGAAATCATTGGATGTATGTTAAAAAAAAGGACAGCTCATCTAAGGAAAACAATGGATAAAAGATTTGAGGAAGGAATTCACAGAGGAAGACACAGCTAATAAAAAGAAGACAAGATACTCACCTACAATGGACATAAGGACAGTGCCTACTTAAATGGTATGTTATTTCACACCCATAAGATAGAAAAGAATAAAATGCCTTAAACTGACACATTAATTAGAAGCCTCAAATATTCTTGGTGGGAATGCAAAACGATATAATAACTTTGCAAAGAAGTTTTGCTGCATTGAGTGCACTGGGTACTTTCTGGTTACTCCTTTAGATACATTCTCTGTTCTCCTTTGCCCAGTTTTGCTCTGGGAGCTTGACTGGACATTCATAGGCTCCCTGGTTCTCTGGCTTCCAGATGGATTCCATTGCACATTGGAAAATGAGAAGGAAGTGAGGTAATAGTGTTTATTTTCTTGCCCTCCTCACATGTGTTTGCTATATCCTATCTCTTAAACCACAGATTGTCAGACAGTTTTCTCCGTAGAGTTACATTCTCTAAATCCTTGTAAGTGTTTATTCCCCTTGCTACTTGAGGCTTAAGAATCGTAATGATCCTATTCCTGGTAACCCCAGAGTATTGCGCTAATTGTTAGATTTCTAAACATGGACATTACATACCAAGTAGTTTAAATTTTCCTGTTTGAATGTGCCATATGATTCATGCTGGGGTATCAAAGAAAATCCCTGATAAAGTTGTATAAGTGCATTCTTATAATTTAGCAAAAACAGTTATTAGGCCAGTATACTTGATATACATTTGTTAAATCATACGTGTATGTGTATTGAAATATTATTTGTAATAGCAAAAATCAAACCCAATCTGAGTCTCCAAATGCTGGATAATGAATCAATGCATTGAATTATGTAACATTATTCAGCAGTGAAAATTAAAAAAGTGGAGCCAATGTACCAATATGGGTAAAACTCAAAAAATATTCTTTCTAGTGAAAAAAAAAATTATAGAAGCTGCCATGCAAATAAAAACTAATACCTATATCTCACTTTTATTTTTTAAGAATGTATATACACACACACACACACACAAAGAACAAAAGTATGCTTGAGATTTATAATTCAAAATTCAGGAAACTGGTTATCTCTAGAGAAGAAGGAGAATGGGATTGTTTTGGAATCCACACAGGGCTTCAGGTGAAAGTATAATGATGTATTGTTTGAGATGGGAGAGAATGTAGGAGTTTTTATTATATCATTACCTATACATTTTTAATTGCCTGAAACAGGTGATGATTTAAAAAAAATGTTAAGGGGGCAGGAGAAGTGTTAACCAGCCTCCAAAAAAAAAAAAAGCATGGTCTCTGTTCAGAATTTCAAATTGGTCCTGAACTGCTTTCTCCTTACTTTTATTCCCATGGAAAATGTTATTATAAAATACTTCTTAATTATCAGTGCCATCTGGTGATATCCTACATACCCTTTTGTAACATTGTGCAGTATTGGATAGAGAGGAAATCCTCATCTTTTAGCTGTTTGTTCTGGACAGTGGGAAGAACAAGGAAGAATCTAAGTGATGGCCCTGCTGCCCACATCTTACCTGGATCCAGCTGGGAGCACATTCAGTGTTGCATGAGGTTTGGAACCAAGAGACCCTGATAAGACCATTCCATGAGGCCTTTAGGACAAACATCTCCAACTGCAGCAGCAAATGCTGCACTTACATGCTTGCTGCTCTCTGCTTTCTAGATAATGTCCTCTCATTTATTGTACAATGTGTACTATTACGGACATGGAAGGGGAATTTAAAAAAATGTGCAGTATGGAAAAGGGGAATAATGTCTATATAAAAATTGTCAAAATTTATTCTTTAAACTATATTATGTTGTATGTCCCAGTACATAAAACTGGATGAAACTGAATGAGAGTCTTAAGTATTCCTAAGAAATGCAGGTCAAGTCCTTTTCTTTTTGCATGTTAATCCAGAGATTTTGGAAAGGGATGTAGTAACAATTAGCATATTATATCACAAAGTAAAATTTTTATTCTTATTGGTAGCCTTGGAATACGTATATATTCTGCTCTAGTTTGGTTCCTAACTCTTTTAATTACTAGCTATAGATCTTAAGCAAGTCACTAAATTTCTCTGTGCTTCAATCCTATCCTTGTAAAATCAGAATAATAATAATACCAACATCACAGAATTGCTGTGAGGATTATGTAAGCACGGGATATGCAACTACCATATGACCCAACTTTTTCACTCCTACACATTTATTCCAGAGAAATGAACAATTATATTAACAAGGAAATCTTTTCATGAACATTTATAGCAGATTTATCCATAATAGCCTCAAATTAAAATAATCTTTTTGAAAAATATAGATTTTATTATTATTAAAGTATGACAAGGCCAACATCTCAGAAAATGACTGCCATTGAGAAGACAGTTTGTTACTCACAGTTCCAAGAGGAGGTGGACCCAACCTCCCACACAGGGTCACATCGGGAAGCATCAGTGTTAATCAGGAGGCAGAGGGAGAAGAACATAGGGGCAAGAATCTTTATTGTGGTTTCCATAGTAAGGAATGAGCAGGGCAGGGTAAGCTCATTTAGGATTGACTGGTTAGAATAATTTCAGTGGGCTATGGGTTGTAGGGGCTCTCAGATATCTGGCCCTGAGTAATTAGGGTAGGGGAATATTGGCTTGGAGGGTAAGAGTCTGGTAAAGGAGATGTGTTAGGAGTGGGGAGATGGTCCAAATCGGCAATTTGCATGTGAATTCACTTGCAGGAGAGTCCCTTACTTTCTCTAGGAATTGGTAAGCCTTGGAAGATAGGGGCCAGTTTCACCCTAGATGTCAAAACATCACGATAAAAAGACATATTTAATACAAACCCAGAAGGTTAAACAAACTTTATACATCTACACTGTGGAATACTATTCATCAGTAAAAAGGAACGAGCTATTGATATGTGCAAAAATTTGGATGAATCTTAGCATATGGGATGGGATGAGGGTGGTGGTGATAGTTATGGAACGTGTGGCTGTAAAAAGACAACAGGTGGAATCCTGTGTCCATAGTTCTGCTTTGTACCTTCACTGTATCAATGCCAATATCCTGGTTGTAAAATTATAGTTACAAGATAGTTTTACAAGATGTTACCATTGTGGGAAACTGGGTAATAGCTACATAGGCTATCTCTGTATTATCTCTTAGAACTGCCTGTAAAAAATGGTCTCAAAATAAAAAATACAATTTTTAAAAAAACTGATGAAAATTTGATAATTTACTAAGCTTGTAAAATATTAGTTATTTTTAATATTATTTGCTCTGTAATGCTGGCATATTTATTATTGAATTCATCAGCACAGATTGATTCATTAATTCCCATTTTAATTGAGGAAATATTTGTTAATATTTGTAACATGTAAACTGTCATAGATTAGGCCTTTATAGGCAGGACCCCTGCTCTCACATAATCTAATACGAAGAAGAAAAGAGAATGTCAGTCTTCATAAAGTTTTAAGTCTTGGGGGTCTTTGGGCACTCAGAGAAATTTTCTAAGACATTGAATACTTTCACTGCAAAGTTGTCAACTTTTTCCTTGGACCCTCAACAACCAGCTCTGTGTCTCTATTTTGAGATAAGTGGAAACACCTAAGGTTTGCTGTTATATATACTGTATAATCTTTTCTCTTTGTACTTTTAAAAATGTGTATGTAAGACAGGTGTGGTAGTGCATACATATAGAGTAAGTTACTGAAGATGGACGATTGAATGAGCCAAGAGAGTGAAACTAGACTGGATAAGATAGAAAGACTCTAATCCCAAAAATATGTGTAAACTGAAGTATATATTTCCATTAAAATTTCATTATTGCTTTCTATTCATGAATGTTTAATTTTTGAACTTTTATTGGGCAACAGGTCCTAGGTAATCACTTACTTGGCAAGTGATTACTAAGTAGTAGCATTAAAAAAAACCCAGGAAGGGATATATAAAATATTTTATGGGGATAGAGATGATTTATTTGACAAAAAGCTTCTTAGAGGGAGTGGCATTTTAGCCAAACCTTAAAAGAATGGATAATATTCTAAACCTCACTTGAATCACATCGAAATGAAGAAATTTAGCACATATCATGTTCTCAAAATAAGGGGCTTTATGTAGTAAAAATAAATTGAGTAGCATTCTTCATACTTTTACTTGTTTTTACCTACAAATACACCATAAAATTCTGCCAGGCAATGTTAACTGCTGAGGCTAGGAGCTAATCATACATTCAGTTGAGCTGAGTTATCTGTTTGATCTGAATAAACTGAAGAAATACAATAATTTTCTATGAGCCCATTGTATGAAGTATCTTACTGCTCACCGATGATGTGATGGGCTTTAGGGTCGTGGCTGCAATCACTTAAGACAGTCACTCTTTTATTCAGTGTTGCCTAGAAAACAGAAGTTCAAACAATCGAGTGTCTAGACTTTTCCTCCCCAAGATTTGAGGCTGATTGTATGTTTACTCTGAAGAAATGCTCATAATTATTAATTTGCTAAAAGAAAAACTCAAATTGTGTGCAAAAACTCAGGCAAAATGCTTGAAAGGAATTTTAATGGTTAGACTTGAAAGGTAGCTATACAGTTTTTCGACAAGATTGATGCTCTTCTTATTAGCTTCCTAGTTAAAATTATCTGGTGTTTGAATTCTTCCTTGTGCAAAACACAAACATGTTTGATAGTAGGTCTGCCAGTTTATTTCCTTAAACTCTTTAGTTTCTTCTTGTATATCATTTATATTTATAGACTATACTCCTGGGTCTATCCAAGGCTATAATGTAATTTATAGCTAGTTGAAAAACTAGAGGCTCTCTTAAGATTCTCAACATACTAGATACAAAAAAGGTATATGTCAGAGAAAATTTAGGGACCTAGAGGGGAGGAAAGGATTGGAGGGTTTGGCAATAGAAGAATTCTCCTGAACTGATGACCACCTCCTAATTTAACAGCTTAATTTCCAGATCTGCATGTGGCTGGGATTCTGGAGTTTCTGATAAAGATGATGAGAAGTAATTATCTTCCACTTAGGTGTAGTACAAAAGCCTATTAAATATCAGATGCAAAACGCAAAAATCTTTTGAATTCAACATTTTTTTTCACTTAGAATATAATTTGCTTGAGTCTTTTTTTTTTTTTTTTTTTATTTGACTTCTACTCCAAGAAAAGTTTCTCTTCTTCTTGGAACATTTTTGGTAACAGTCTTTGTCTTTTGGGAAAGAGGTAATGTGATAAGGTTTTTTTTTTTTTTTTTTTTTTTAAATTTATAAAAAAAATAAAAATTTAATATTAATAATTTTTTTTTTTTATTTTTTTTTATTTATTTTTTTTTTGAAAGGGATAGTTTTTAAACATA
>CAUYRH010083563.1:0-18260 GCA_963574655.1 Perodicticus potto | reverse complement strand
CCCGCCAAGCAACAATAACAGCTGCCTGTAGTCCCAGCTACTTGGGAGGCGGAGGCAGGAGACTCGCTTGAGCCCAGGAATTGGAGGTTGCTGTGAGCTGTGATGCCACAGCACTCTATCCAGGGTGACAGCTTGAGGCTCTGTCTCAAAAAAAACCTCCCCCCCAATTCATTTTAATTTAAAACACACTTAATGAGCATATTATTTTGAATCAGGTACTGGAGAAACACTGCTGTGCCAGATACTCACTGAAATCTCAAGAGCATCAAATTCTGGCTGAAAACCACCAAAAGCAAGTTCAGCATAATATAAGAGGCAAATATGAACAAATTATATGAGAAAACTGTTATTTTACATAAGAGAAAAATCATTAATTTTCTATACTTTTAGTAACCTAAAGAAATTGCCAAACTATGTAAGAAAAAAGCCTCTAAGAATGACAGGGAAGAAACAGTAGTATACATCAGGCTCTACACCTATAGCTCAGCAGGTAGGGTGCCAGTCACATACACCGAAGCTGGTGGGTTCGAACCCAGGCAGGGCCTGCCAAACAACAATGACAACTACAACCAAAAAAATAGCCATGCATTGTGGCAGGCACCTGTAGTCCCAGCTACTCAGGAGGCTGAGGCAAGAGAATTGCTTAAACCCAAGAGTTTGAGGTGGCTGTGACCTGTGACACCACAGCACTCTACTGAGGGTGAGCCAGTGAGACTGTCTCAAAAAAGAAAAGTAGTAGTGTACATCAGAATGGAGGATTTGCCCACACCTCTCAAGATACACAGTGGATGTGAACATAGCAAGAAAGTTCTAATGTACAGGTGCAGAATTCTATACTCACCCATTAGAGAATATGACACATATTTCATACAGAATATTTTAACAATAGTGATCACAAATTAGGTCATAAATTGAGTTTCACAAAACTCAATCACTACCATATAGATCAATTTCTTTAACCACCTTTTAGACCCTTTTAAAAATATGTATTCCTCTGTGCTTGGAAACCAAGAGTTGTAGGAATAAGTAAAACTAGTACTTACAGAGAAACATAAATTAGAAAAGAAAAAAAAGAACTGGTACATTGGCTCCCACTTTAAATCCAGCACTTCTGGAAGGCTGAAGCAGGATTGCTGAGGGCAGGAGTTTGACACCAATCTGAGCAAGTTAATGAGACCCTGTCTCCACAAAAAAATTTTAAACAAAATTAGCCAGGTGCACATCTGTAGAATCAGCTACTCAGGAAGCTTAGGCAGGAGGATCACTTGAGCCCAGGAGTCTGAGGTTACAGTGAGCTTTGTTTGTGAAACTGAACTCCAGCCAGGAAGACAGCAAGACCCTATCTAAAAAAACCAATACACCCTACCAAAAAAAAAGATATAACTAAGAAACTTAAAAACAAATAAAAACACAAGTCCTAATGTTTTTTACTTGGGAATTCTATGAAACTTTTAGGGAAAAGATGATTGTAAACTTTTCCAGAGAATTAAAAAAGGGGGGAATATACCCTAACTGTAAGTTTTAATAACTTTAAACTTTGCTGTAAATTATCAGATAAATTTTATTCTCTGTAAATTATAAGTATGTTCTCCTTTTCACTCTTCTTCCTTTAATTTTTCTTAATACACTACATTGGCTTTTACTTCCATAACTATATTGAAGGGAAGGAGTAATACAGGCATTCTTATCTCATTTTAGTTTTAAGTGGAATACTGCTGGCATCTCACTGTGACATATACAGACCAAACTCATAAGGGATGCATCACAATATCTATAACCTAGCTAGAACGTACCTTTTTGTAAGCTACTCTTTCCATGCCCTTATTTGAACTTTACATTGCAGCCAATCTGGTTTTCTTTCCACCCTTTGAATAACCTTGCATTTCAGTTTCTGTGATCTGTCCATATTGTTAACACAGAATTGAATATTGGCTCCAAACTGCTCAGTGACATTTTAAACCTCTTTTTCAATGTTAAGATCAAATTATATTTTCCTGGTAAAACCTCCCTCAGTCTAAAATTACATGCCCCTGTGCTAATTCTTTCAGCATTTCCTATGCACAGACCTCCTTGAATAATTAATACTACTATTAATACTTGCTATCTCCAATCTTCCCACCCTAGAATTGATTTCTCAAATGTGTGTAACATAACACAAAAAGCAGCCTCAATTATTAACTATAAATTGCCTACAGAAGAGGTAAATTTCAAGTAAACAGAATGCCTAATTTGATGACATCATCACTCAAAGATAGATTATATAATGAAAACCAATTTCTTCCTGAGAATATACATCCTGTTATGAAACATGAGTCATTAGGAAAGTCATTTAAATTCTAGCCAGTCCTTAGAGGTTATGTGCTCAATTATGAGCTGCTTCAAAGTTTATTATTTTTTTGTTTGTTTGTTTTGAGACAGTTTCACTTAGTCACCCTTAGTAGAGTGCTGTGGTGTCACAGCTCACAGCAACCTCAAACTCTTAGACTCAAGTGATTCTCTTGCCTCAGCCTTCTGAGTAGCTGGGAGTACAGGCACCTGTCA
Organism: Perodicticus potto; assembly: GCA_963574655.1. NCBI lineage: Eukaryota > Metazoa > Chordata > Mammalia > Primates > Lorisidae > Perodicticus > Perodicticus potto. The sequence continues at coordinate 15,719 of CAUYRH010083563.1, read as the reverse complement.
CAATACCTGGCTATTTTTTGTCGTAGTTGTTTGGCAGGCCTGGGCTGGGTTCGAACTTGCCAGCTCTGGTATATGTGGCTGATGCCCCCTCCAGCCACTGAGCTATAGGTGCAGAGCCCCGTCTATTTTTTTGTTGCAGTTGTCATTGATGTTTAGCTGGCCTGGGTCAGGTTTGAACCTGCCAGCCTCAATGTATGTGGCTAGCATAGTAATCACTGTGCTATGGGCGCCAAGCCAATTTTTTTTTTCTTTATAGCCCTCAGTAGAATGCCGTGGTGTCACATAGCTCACAGCAACCTCCAACTCCTGGGCTTAGAGGAGTCTCTTGCCTCAGACTCTGGAGCAGCTGGGATTGCAGGCATCCTCCACAACGCCTGGCTATTTTTTTGTTGCAGTTTGGCCAGGGCTGGGTTTGAACCGGCCACCTTGGTATATGGAGCCAGTGCCCAATCCACTGAGCCACAGGTGCCACCCCAAGCCAATTCTTTTAATAAATACAAAAGAGCCCCTTGAATAAAACAAAGAGAAAGAGAGAAGTCCACTCCACATGATGTAAGTGTGATGATCAAATACTGATACACATTTTTTGTAGATGCACTGGTGTAGGGTTTTTGATAACACATGCTGTTTTAGAAGTGCCTATCTTTAAAAGTAATTTTGTGGAAATCCTTGTGGTCACAAGAGTGAAGATGTTTAATAAGCTATTAGTATCAAAGGCAAGAAATCTAACTCATTTCTGGGACTTATTTTCCTAGAAAGTGAATTTTACAATATTATTATTGTCAGGATTGTCTTCTTAATCTCGTAATGCATGAGAGACTAGTCTTTATTTAGCCTTCTTGACAACTAGGAATGGGCCAGCCATGATGGCTCATGCCTGCAGGCTGTAATCCTAGCGCTGCAGGGGACCAAAGCAGGGGATTTGCTTGAGGCTGGGAGTTCAAGCCAGCCTAAGCAGCAAAACCAGACCCTGTACAAAATAGAGAAATTAGCTGGATGTGGCAGCTTGCTGTGGCCCCCAGCTACAAGGTAGGATGAAGCAGGAGGACAGCTTATGCCTAGGAGTTTGAGGCTGCAGTGAACTATAATAATGCCACTATACTGTAGCCCAGGCAACAGAGCAAGAGAAAAAAGGAAAACTAGGAATGATTAGTTAGGTTCCTCCATACAGCTATGACACACTGTGTCAAAATGTATTTTTTGGAGACCATTACATAGGCTGTTAAGGAGCTCAACAGACTATCTACAAATTGATAAAAAATAATTATATCTGATCATTTTATTTGTGGTTCAATTTCCCCTAGCGCATAGTTAATTATAAGGAAAACATATCAGTTAACTTAATCTCTCAAATTTCTCTAAACTAGAAGTAAAATACAACAAAACAAATAAAACCAACACTTGATATCAGAAAATACAAATGAAGATTACAATAAAAAAATCTGACATGCCCTTGACTGGCCCTTGAATGTGCATGCACATGCCAACTCTACTGAGGGAGAAGGGTGAAGGTCTAAAAAGAGGATAAGATGCATGTACTCTGATAGCTGACGTAGGAAAATCTTTTTTTTTTGGAGACGGAGTCTCACGATATTGCCCTGAGTAGAGTGCCATGGCATCACAGCTCACAGCAACCTCAAACCGTTGGGCTTAAGCAATTCTCTTGCCTCAGCCTCCCAAGTAGCTGGGACTACAGGCACCCGCCACAACACCCGGCTATTTTCTTGTTGCAGTTGTTTTAGCTAGCCCAGGCCAGGTTCGAACCTGCCACCCTCGATGTATGTGGCTGGCGCCGTAACTACTGTGCTACAGGTGCCGAGCCAATGTAGGAAAATATCTTAAAATGAATAGTGAATTATTTAGGGTACAAAGAATGATGACATCTTTAACTTACTCTGAAATAATTCAACAATAATAAACATAATAAAAATATTTATTAGGGTAGCTAAATAAATATGGCAAGGTTGAACCTAATTGGAAGGTATACAGGATTTCACGGTGCTATCCTATCAATATTTCAGTTCGTTTGCTATAAGAAACATGTTACAGAAAGACTATTTTGGGCGTGGCACCCGTAGATCAGCAGCTAGGGCACTGGCCACATACACCAGGGCTGGCAAGTTTGAACCCAGCTCGGGCCTGCTAAACAACATTGACAATTACAACAAAAAAACAGCTGGGTGTTGGGGCGGGTGCCTATAGTCCCAGCTACCTGGAAGGCTGAGGCAAGAGAATCACTTGAGCCCAAGCGTTTTGAGGTTGCTGTGAGCTGTGACACCACAGCACTCTACCCAGGGTGACATACTGAGACTCTGTATCAAAAACAAAAACAAAAAAAAGCTGCTTTGTTGGCTCGGTGCCGTAACTCAAGTGGCTAAGGCGCCAGCCTCATATACCAGAGCTGGCAGGTTCGAATCCAGCCTGGGCCTGCCAAACAATGACAACTACAACCAAAAAATAGCTGGACTTTGTGGCAGGTGCCTGTAGTGCCAGCTACTTGGGAGTCTGAGGCAAGAGAATTGCTTAAGCCCAGGAGTTGGAGGTTGCTGTGAGCTGTGACGCCATGGCACTCTACCCAGGGCAATAGCTTGAGGCTCTGTCTCAAAAAAAAAAAAAAAAAAAAAAAAAGAGCTATTTTGTTCCATTTTCAGGTCAAGTAAAGAAAAATTTGGCGGCACCTGTGGCTCAAAGGAATAGGTCGCCGGCCCCATATGCTGGAGGTGGTGGGTTCAAGCTCAGCCCAGGCCAAAAACTGTAAAAAAAAAAAAGAAAAATTTAATGAAGCTGTTTAATAGGATTGAAACAATAAACGAGTTTCTTTTCCTTTTTTTTTTTTTGCTGGCGTCACAGCTCACAGCAACCTCCAGCTCTTAGGCTTAGGTGATTCTCTTGCTTCAGCCTCCTGACTAGCTGGGACTAAAGGCACCTGCCACAACACCCGTCTATTTTTTTGTTGTAGTTTGGCCGGGGCTGGGTTCGAACCTGCACCCTCAGTATATGGGGCCGGTGCCCTACTCACTGAGCCACAGGTGCTGCCCAAGAAGCTTCTTTTCTTAAACCTCAAACTCCTGGGTTTGAGTGACCCTCCTACCTCAAGCTGGGACTATAGGCACAGGCCACAGTGCCAGGCTTACTTTTCTACTTCATAGTAGAGAAGGGATCTCACTCTTATTAAGGCTGATCTTGAACTCCTGAGCCGCCATATAGGCCAAAGAAAAGTTTCTCTCATATTCAAATACATCACATAAGTTATATGAATAGGCTTGGCATCTGTGGCTCAACGGGCTAAGGCACCAGCCATGTACACCTGAGGTGGCAGGTTTGAATCCAGCCCTGGCCCGCCAAACAACAATGGTGGCTGCAACCAAAAAATGGCCGGGCGTTGTGGCGGGCGCCGATAGTCCCAGCTACTTGGGAGGCAGAGACAGGAGACTCGCTTGAGCCCAGGAATTGGAAGTTGCTGTGAGCTATGATGCCACAGCACTCTATCCAGGGTGACAGCTTGAGGCTCTGTTTCAAAAAAAAAAAAAAAAGAAAAAAAAAAAGTTATCTGAATAATAAAAAATCAGATTAACAACTTCTAGAGGGGAGTCTATGCTCAATCTAATAATTAGAACAAGACCTAAAAAATATAGGTCAGAGGCTCAGTGCCTATAGCTCAGTGGCTGAGGCTGCCAGCCACATCCACCAGAGGCGGCATGTTCAAACCCGGCCTGGGCCTGCCAAACGACAACCACAGCAACAAAAAAATAGCAGGGCATTGTGGCAGGCGCCTGTAGTCCCAGCTACTTGGGAGGCTAAGGCAAGAGAATTGCTCAAGCCCAAGAGTTTGAGGTTGCTGTGAACTGTGATGCCACGGCACTCTACCAAGGATGACATAGTGAGACGCTGTCTCAAAAAATAAATAAATAAATAAATAAATACACGCATGTATGTGAGACTCTGACACCCTTCTTTGCTCAAACTCTTCCATTAGATCCACCTCACTTAAAATAAATATTAAAAATTTATAGTGGCTCACAACCCTACCCAGCTACTTGTACAAAATCAGCTATTTGTAAATATGCCTCTTTACTGTTCCTCAACTACACCAGGTAGCTTCCATCCACGACCCTTTAAACTAGTTGATTCCAATGCCCGGAACACGCTTGCCCTAGATATCTACACAGCAACATTACTCATCTCATTTACATTTTTGCTCAGTTGTCATTTTCTCAGTGAGTTATTCTCTGACCACATAAAATTAAATTCTCAAACTTCACCCTCATCCTTCCAATCCCACTTTATTTTTCACCATGGCACTTATTACCCAACATATATATTCTATATACTTAACTTATGCATTCAGTGTTTAACTTCCAACTTTGTCCACTAGTATCCTAGAACCTAGAATACAAAGAAATGACATGATAGGCTCAGCGTTTGTAGCTAAAGCGGCTAAGGCACCAGCCACATACACCAGAGCTGGTGTGTTCGAATCCAGCCTGGGCCTGCCAAGTAACAATGACAACTACAACCAAAAAATAGCCAGGCAGGGCAGTACCTGTGGCTCAGTGGGTAAGGAGCTGGCCCCATATACCAAGGGTGGTGGGTTCAAACCCAGCCCCAGCCAGACTGCAACAAAAAAATAGCTGGGTGTTGTGTTAGGGGCCTGTAGACCCAGCTACTCGGGAGGCTGAGGTAAGAGAATCGCCTAAGCCCAGGAGTTGGAGGTTGCTGTGAGCTGTGATGCCACCGTACTCTACCAAGGGTTAATAAGTAAAACTCTGTCTTAAAAAAAAAAAAAAAATAGCCAGGCAATGTGGCGGGCGTCTGTAGTCTCAGCTACTTGGGAGACTGAGGCAAAAGAGTCGCTTAAGCCCAAGAGTTGAAGGTTGCTGTGAGCTGTGATGCTACGGCACTCTTCCCAGGGCGACAGCTTGAGGCTCTGTCTAAAAAAAAAAAAAAAGACATGATAACATAAAACAGCAGTTCTCAACCTGTGGGCTGCAACCCACAGGAACTGTATTAAAGGGCCGTGGCATTAGGAAGGTTGAAAACCACTGACATAAAACATTTACAGTTTTATTTATGCCAGCTAAGTTAAAAAATATAGAGTCTCGTTGACGACCAACCTTCTGTCCCAGAATCCTTCTCTGGCACATGCTGATATAGTGACTTGCACTGTAGTGTGTGAATTTTTTTGGCATTCAAATGGCACAAAGATGAATCAACCACAGCTCATCTGCTGGGTGCATTTGCCTGTTTGCTTAAGCAGATCATGAGTTCTCAAGAGAGCCTGGGACCTTCACTATGGTATTTCCCATAGTGGATAAGATAGTACAATGCTTCGGATTTACAATATCTTTAAAGATTCTTGTCCGATAATTAGAACTACATCAGACAAGCCTACATATTTTACTTCTGGAAGCTACATTTAAAAAGAGGTTGATCGGCTCAGCAGCCATAACTCAGTGAGTAGAACAACAGCCACATACACTGAAGGTGGCAGGTTTGAGCCCAGCCCAGGCCTGCTAAACAACAATGACAACTGTAACCAAAAAATAGCTGGGCATTGTGGCAGGCGCCTGTAATCCCAGCTACTTGGGAGGTTGAGGCAAGAGAATTGCCTAAACCCAAGAATTCGAAGTTGCTGTGAGCTGTAACGCCACAGCACTCTACTGAGGGCGACATAGTAAGACTCTGTCTCAATAAATAAATAAATAAGTAAATAAACTAACTAAATAAAAAGAGGTTGAGCTTTGGTCAGAGAGAGTTAGGTTGAAAATTTAGATCAGGTACCCCATACCTATATAACCTCTCAATGACTTAGTTTTTTTACACAGATCCAATACAAGGAGATAAAAATAATGCTACTTCCTCCAAAGGATATCCTGAAAAGAAACTAAAATGACCAATTAAAAACCCTGATATATATTTTGAACCAAATATGGATACTATGAAAGATATGTTGGTTTCCAACTATATCTAAGAATTTACAAAATTCTTTCATTTCTTTTGATTTAACTTATCCTACATTCCCTTATTATCTCATAGTAAATAAAACAATATTTTTAGTTAAATATGAAAGGTTTCAAATATCAGTATTATCAAAAAATATACAAACTTAATGAAATCAGTAGTTTTTGGTGAATGACTAAAGAGATGGACTGAAAAAGCCCCTTCTCACAAGCTAACACTAATTTCCTGAATAATTTCTACGGAAATCTGTTAAAATATAAACATAAGTGTCTGAGCGCTTACGCAGCTTTACTTTCATTTCAACAATACATCAATTATTTCCTCCCTAATCCCAAATAGGCCTGGGCCAGGTTCAAACCTACCACCCTCGGTGCATGTGGCTGGTGCTGTAAGAAAGGTTAATGACAAGAATCAAAAGCCTTATATTTCATCAGGAAGCATATTTTTTCCTGTTATCCTATCTTTCCATTGTTAATACACATGAAGTACATGTAACATGTGCAACACAGTAAACTAATTATCACAATAAATAGTACCATGAAGCTATTACCCAAGTACACACATTATCATGCTAAGCAAAATCCATTCTGTTTCAAATCTGCATGTCATACAATAAAGCATTATTTTGTTAGAAGAAGTGTAAGAAGAACACTGTTGACTTCCTATTGTAATTCCCGCTGAGCCAATTCCCAAGAGAGAAACATTTGCTGTTTCCTAATTTATTCCATTAGTCACAGCCCAATTATGAATCACATTAACTATAACAGGACAGCATTAGTTATAGAAACCCATTCACAACTCATTCTAAAATATTACCATTGTATTTAGTTATATTTTCCTTAGCACTTTTAAAATTATGGAAGGACCCAAATCCATTGCTAGTGAGTATACAATACACTTGCCAGGATTAAATGATAGGCTTCTTCTAGACACTGTAAATTAATTTTATTGTTTATAGCACTCAAACATCAGCCCTAGCTTTGTGCCTATAATCCTAACACTCTGGGAAGCTGGGGAAGAAAGATCCCTTGAGCTTAGGAGTTTTGAGACCAGCAAGAGAGGGACCCCATCTTTACTAAACAGAAAAATTAGTTGGGCATCATGGCAGGCACTTGTAGTCTCAGCTACTCAGGAGTCTGGGAAAGGGGGATCTCTTGAACTGAGGATTTTGAGGTTGCTGTGAGCGAAACTGACATCGTGCCATTCTAGCCTGGGAAACAGAATAAAATTGTCTCCAAAAAAAAAAAATCAGCCCTTATAGTCTCAAATTCTTTCTGCAGCAATCTATTCTAATGTTTGCATTCTGCACTAATGAATTATGAGAATCCAGACCCAGAAGGATTGAGTTTGCTAGATATTTGTCTTCTTTGTTTCAAATCCCACTCAATTTACAACATGCTCCTTTACCATTAAAGCTCTATGATACTATGTACCATGTTTTAAAAATATACATGTAGGCTCGGCGCCTGTGGCTCAACGGGCTAAGGCGCCAGCCACATACACCTGAGCTGGCTGGTTCGAATCCAGCCCGGGCCCGCCAAACAACAATGACGGCTGCAACCAAAAAAATGGCCGGGCGTTGTGGCGGGCGCCTGTAGTCCTAGCCACTTGGGAGGCAGAGGCAAGAGACTCGCTTGAGCCCAGGAATTGGAGGTTGCTGTGAGCTGTGATGCCATGGCACTTTATCCAGGGTGACAGCTTGAGGCTCTGTCTAAAAAAAAAATAAAAATAAAAATATACATGTAAAAATATGCCTCTCATTAGGCAAAGTACACAAACCTCATTCAATCAAATAAGAAGGCTTTGTCAATCCTTCTCAATTCTACAACCACAGGGAAAATTTCCTGCAATTGAAACAAAAACAAAAAAGGTAGAAGAAACTAAGACCCAGGCATTCATTAGTTCCAGGATTTTCCCACCTTAGCTGGGTACTATTCTGGTGGTACAGACTCAAAAAAAGAGCATAAGAGATGTTATCTGGAATGTTAATTTAATTATCCATCTGGGGAAAAGGTAAGGCTTTTTTGGGTTTTTTTTGAGACAGAGTCTCATTTTGTCGCCCTTGGTAGAGTGCCGTGGCATCACAGCTCACAGCAACCTCCAACTCTTGGGCTTAAGCGATTCTCTTGCCTCAGCCTCCTGAGTAGCTGGCACTATAGGCGCCCACCACAACGCCTGGCTATTTTTTTGTTGCAGTTATCATTGTTGCTTAGCTGGCCCGGGCCAAGTTTGAACCCGCCACCCTTGGTGCATGTGGCTGGTGCTATAAACACTGTGCTACAGGCACTGAGTCAAAAAAGGTATGTTTTCAAGCTAAGAATTACTACAGATACTCTCAAATTGCTGTTAATTTTCTAAATATTTTGTAAAATTTAAATATTTTCAAAGATGGAGTGTTTCTCTGTAGCTCAAGGTGGCATGACTACAGCTCACTGCAGCCTCCTAGTCTCAAGTAATCTCCTGCCTCAGCCTCTTAGCTTTTGGAATTACAGGCATGAGCCACTGACCCTGACTAGGAATCAGATTTTAACATGAATGTTGGTTGGGACAAATGAACCATCTCTAAACCAAAGCAGCTGCAGTAAGAGGTTCATTAATCCAAAAATCAGTTTCCATACCTGCAGGATGAGATAGTTATTTAGATTAACACTTTTTTGTTTTTGCTTTTTGATTGTTTTTTTGTAGATGACATGGGTTTTTTGCTCTGTTACCTAAACGACAGTGTAGTGGTGTCATCACACTCTACTATGATCATGAACTCTTAGACTCAAGAGATTATCTTGTTTCAGCCTCCCAAATAGCTGGGACAATAGGCCCAAGCCCCCATGGCTGCCTACTTTTTATTGTATTTTCTCTTTCAATATGAGGGCTTGCTATGTTGTCCAAGTTGTCTAAAACGTCTGGCCTCAAGTGATCCTCCCTGCTCAAATTCCAAAAGTGCTAGGATTACAGGTGTGAGCCACCCAGCCTGGCTTAGACTGATACTTTATTTTATGTTTTGAGACAGAATCACACTCTGTCACCCTGGGTAGAGTGCTGTGGCATCATCAAAGTTTGCAGCAACCTCAAACTCTAGGGCTCAAGTGATCCTCTTGCCTCAGCTTCCTGAGTAGTTACAACTACAGGTGCCTAACAGAACAACCAGCTAATCTTTTCTAATTTTTAAAGATAGGGTCTCTTGCTCAGGCTGGTATGGAAATTCTGACCTCAAGGAGATTCTCTCGTCTCAGCTTCCCAGAGTCCTAGGATTATCAGCATCAGGCACTGTGCCAGGCCATTTACTAACAAATTAGATAACTATCTACATAAGGTGAACATATTCCTAGAAAGACACAAACTACCAAAACTGACTCATTAAGAAATTAAAAAATCTCAGTAGACTTACAATAAGAGAAGAGAGTAAATCAGTAAACAGGAAACTTCAGCCCAAGACTTGATGATTGACAGATAAATATTACCAACTATTTAAGGAAAAATTAACTCCAATGTTTCTGAAACTCTTCTAAAAAAAAAAACAAAACAAAAATGAACAACTCTTTTTCTTGAGACAAAGTCTCACTTTTTCGCCTTCAGTAGACTGCCGTGGCATCATAGCTCACAGCAACCTCAAACTCTTGGGCTCAAGCAATCCTCTTGCCTCAGCCTCTGAAGTAGCTGGGACTTACAGGTGCCTGCCACAAAGTCCAGGTATTTTTTGAGACAAGGTCTCACTCTGACTCAGGCTGGTCTGGAACCCGTGACCTCAACCAATCCACTTGGCTGAGCCACTGCACCTGGCCCTCAAACGATTTTTTAAAGATTGTTCTAAGCTATGATGCCATGGCACTCTACCTAGGGCAAAAGAGTGGGACTCTATCTCCCCCACCCCCCAAAAACTGAATAACTCCTAACTCATTCTTTCAGGTCAGTATTTTCACAAGAAAAGAATTCTGTAATCCTAGTGCTCTGGGAAGCTGAGGCAGAAGGATCTTTGGAGCTCCGGAGTTCAAGATCAGCCTGAAGAAGACTGAGCCCATCTCTATTAAAAACAGAAAAATTAGCTGGGCATTGTGGCAAGCACCTGCAGTACCAGTTACTCAGGAGGCTAAAGCAGGAGGATTTAATGAACCCAGAAGTTTTGAGGTTGCTGTGAGCTAACACCATGGCACTCTAGGTTGAGCAATAGAGACTCTGTCTGAAAAAAAGAAAAGAAAACAAGAAACAAAAAGTAATCCATCACATGAAAATTACAGACAAGATCTATCCTTTATAAATACAGATGCAAACATCCTCAACAAAATATTAGCAAAACAAATCCAACAGCATGTGAAATGGATTATCTACATTCATCAAATGGGATTTATCACAATTATCAGAAAATTGCAAGGGTGGTTCAACATGTGAGAATCAATTACAGAATGAAGTAAAATGCTGGACTCCGGCTAATGAGGATTAGTCAACATAAGACTCAAATGCACCCTTGTGGTGTGGGAAAGGAGAGTACATGTGTTAGGTCAGGTGGCATAAGCAAACTCTATACATCCTATTCAATTCTGCTGTAAACCTAAAACTACTCTACAAATAAACTCTATTAAAATGATGGGCAAGGATATGAACAGACATAGTCCACGGAACATACAGAAATGGCCAATAAACACATAAAAAAGTAAGATAGTCATAAATGCAAATAAAAATCAAGAAGACATACTACATCAAACTGCTAGGATGGACATTGAAGGGAAAAAAGGAAAACAAGTATTGGCAAGGATGTAAAGAAACAGGAAAGTTTATACATTAACTGGAAGGAACATAAAATAATATAGCCACTATGAAAAACAGTTTGGTAGCTTCTCAAAAAGTTAAACATAGAATTATCACAGAATTCAGCAATTCTACCCCTAGATATACACCCAACCAAAGAAATGAAAAACCTCTGTTCCCCAAAAAGCTTGCACATAAACATTCCCAGCTGAATGTAAAAGTGGAAACAATGTAAACATCCATGAAAAAAGAAAAAAAATAAAATTTGTTCTATCTACCCAAAGAAATATTATTCAGCAAAGAAAACAAAGAGGTACTGATTCATGCTACAAAATGGATGAACCTGGAAAACATCATGCTAAGTGAAGGAAGTCAGACAGAAGACCATATATTGTCTGATTCTGCTTATGTTAAATGTCCACAATAGGCAAATCCACAGAGACAGTAGTTGAGTAGTTACTATGGCTGAGAAGAACAAAGTATGGAGATATGAGACTTCCTTTTGGAGTGATGATAATGTTCTAGGTGCATAACACTGTGAATATACTACAGGTTTCTTCTTTTTTTTTTTCTTTTTTTGAGACACAGCCTCAAGCTGTCACCCTGGATAGAGTGTTGTAGCATCACAGCCTACAGCAATCTCCAATTCCTGGGCTCAAGCAAGTCTCCTGCCTCCACCTCCCAAGTAGCTGGGACTACAGGCGCCCGCCACAATGCCCGGCCATTTTTTGGTTGCAGCCGTCATTGTTGTTTGGCAGGCCCGGGCTGGACTCGAACCTGCCAGCTCAGGTGTACGTGGCTGGCGCCTTAGCCCATTGAGCCCCAGGCGCCGAACCTACAGGTTACTTTTAAGTGATTGAAATGGGGAATTTTATGTTATAGAAATTTTTCCTCAGTTTAAAACAGTGGTCTGGCTCAGTGCCTGTAGCTCAAGTGGCTAAGGTGCCAGGCACACAGAACTGGTGGGTTCTAATCCAGCCTGGGCCTGCCAAACAACAATGGCCACTACAACCACAAAAAAAAAAAAAAAAAAAAACATAGCCGGGCGTTGTGGTGGGCGCCTGTAGTCCCAGCTGCTTGGGAGGCTGAGGCAAGAGAATCGCTTAAGCCCAGGAGTTGGAGGTTACTATGAGCTGCGACAACACGGCACTCTACCCAGGGCAACAGCTTGAGGCTCTGTCTCAAAAAAAAAAGTAAATAATAATAATAATAATAATAATAATAATAATAAATAAAATAGAACAGTGGTTTTCAAACTTTGAAAAACAAGACTGACGACTTGGCGCCCATAGCTCAATGAGTAGGGCACCGCCCACATACACTGAGGTTGGCAGATTTGAGCTTAGCCCAAGCCTGCTAAAGAACAATGACAACTGCAACCAAAAAATAGCTGGGCGGTGGGGCGGGTACCTGTAGTCCCAGCTACTCAAGAGGCTGAAGCAGGAGAATTGCCTAAGCCCAAAAGTTTGAAGTTGATGTGAGCTGTGATGCTACGGCCCTCTACCCAGGGCGACATAGTGAAACTCTGTCTCGGAAAAAAACAGGCTTGGCGCCTGTGACTCAAGCAGCTAAGGCGCCAGCCACATACACCAGAGCTGGCGGGTTCAAACCCAGCCCCGGCCCACCAAACAACGATGGCTGCAACCAAAAAGCTGGGCATTGTGGCAAGCATCTATAGTCCCAGCTACTTGGGAGGGAGAAGCGGGAGAATCACTTGAGCCCAGGAGTTGGAGGTTGCTGTGAGCTGTGATGCCACACACTCTACCTAGGGCGACAGCTTGAGGCTCTGTCTCAAAAAAAAAAAAAAAAAAAAAAAAGGGCGGTGCCTGTGGCTCATCAAGCAGGGCACTGACCCCATATACCGAAGGTGGCGGGTTCAAGCCTGGCCTCGGCTGAATTGCAAAACAGAAAAATAGCCGGGAGTTGTGGCAGGCGCCTGTAGTCCCAAGCTACTGGGGAGGCTGAGGCAAGAGAATCACCTAAGCCCAGGAGCTGGAGGTTGCTGTGAGCTGTGTGACACCAGGGCACTCTACCGAGGGCGACAAAGTGAGACTCTATCTCTACAAAAAAAAAAAAAAAAATAGAAAAGCTAGTTGGGCATAGTTGGCCCACCTGTGTAGTCCTAGGTACTTGGCAGTCCAAGGCAAGAAGGATCACTTAGACCAAGGAGTTTGAGGCTGCTATGAGTTATGATGCTATAGCACTCTACCCAGTCTGACAGAGTGATATCCTGTCTCAAAAAACAAAAACAAACAAAAAAGACTGAAATTAAAAATACTCAGTAAAATAGAAATTAAAATAATCACAAGAAAAAAGATAAAAAATAATCACTAAAGTCCTTTCAGTACTCTTTTAATTTTTATCAGCATTTCCAGACATCTTTCTATATTCTTACATCTATATTCTCAAAACCTAGATCTACCAACAGACATCAGATACTTCACAACCACAATACTGCTAACAGGCATCAGACAATGTTTTATTTGAGTTCCAAAGGAAGAGACAAGAGAATAAAATTTATACTAACCTTAAGAAAAATGTTTATACTGATCATTGTACTCTTAAGTACAAATAAACCCAATTATCTAACTAAGCTAACAAAGAATCCAAATATCTATTAACCCTGTCCTTGACTATAGCAGTGACTCACCCAACTTTTCTGGCTCATCGGGCCCTGTGCCTGCAATACAGCTGCTTTCCAGACCGTAGGTGGGATCCACTTTCCCAGAGGCTCGGGCTGCTTCTTGTACTTTCTTGACATGAGCTTCAACCAATTCCAGTGGTACCTCCTCCCGGACCCGAGAAAACTCCTCTGGTTCAATAAAAAAAATGGAACAGTAACCCATTTTGTACAATATTTGTTTCAATATAAGACCACTAGGAAATCCAAGACAGTATTATTATTGCCTTAGTACACGTGTAGCAAACTCTTCAGGTACTCAGACCGTCTGCATCAGCAAAATGAAAGGACCAAATTAAAAGACTAGAACAATGAAATTCTATGTTCTAGGTTTCTATATTACGTGCCACAATATCTTCTACAAATAAAAAAATCCTTAAATTTCTCCCAGTAACTATCAAAATTACTGTCGAAATTTAATCACTCAGTGAAATATTAAAGTAGGTTGACAAATCAACAACAAAAAATATTCAAAGATTAAACAACCATAAAGCTTACAAAGGGTTCTACGGTGTGAGAAAGTTGCAGTTTTAATTTACATAATGCAAGAATGTTTAAATGGCTTCCTTTGCCAGTTACCTGAAATTCAAAATTGATTACAAAATAACCCCCCATAACTGCCCCTGCAATTGTTCTGGGTTTTATTTTTTTGTAAAGTAATTATATTTTATTTATTTACATATTTGAGATCAAGTCTCACTCTGTTGCCCTGGGTAGAGTGCCATGACATTATCTTAGCTTAAGGTAACCTCAAACTCTTAGGCTCAAGTGATCCTCTTGCCACAGCCTCCAAATTAGCAGGGACTATCAGTGCCCACTACAATGCAAGGCTAATTTTCCTATTTTTAGTAAAGATGGGGTGTCACTCTTGCTCAGGCTGGTCTTGAACTCCTGAACTCAAGGGAGCCACCCACATCAGCCTCCCAGAATTCTAGGATTACATGCAAGAGCCACTGCACCTGGCCTATTTATTTTTATTTCAGATTAATATAAGGATTCAAATGATTAGGTTACAATCTACCCTTACATTATACCCATTAGGTTAAAGCACACCAAGGCCCCTCTATCTGCTTTCCTCTTCCCTTCTGCCAAGTTGAATTAAACTGAGTTTTTCTTTTGTGTGGGTGTGTATTAGTTCTCTACTGGCTTTGCACCAGTATTGGATACTCGCTTTTCCATTCCTGTGATACTTTACTAAAAAGAATATTCTCCAATTCTGTTCAGGTTAATACAAAAGATGTAAAGTCTCCATCTTTTTATGGCTAAATAGTATTCCATGGTATACATATACCACAGTTTATTAATCAATTTATGGGTTGATGAGCACCTGGGGTGATGTCACATCTTGGTGACTGTGGACTGAGCTGCAATAAACAATAGCTGTGATTAAAGAAACCCCCATCCTTCATGTTCATCAAGAGCATCTCAAATAAGAAGTAACAAAGCCATCCAGATCTCCCAGAGAAATCTGTCCTTCTAATTCTTTTTTATGAGACAGAGTCTTACTTTGTTGCTCTCAGTACAGTGCTGTGGCATCATAGCACACAGCAACCTCAAACTCTTGGGCTCAACTGACTCTCTTGTCTCAGCTTCCTAAAATTTACGCTAGTATACAGGCACCCACCACAACACCTGGCTATATTTTAGAGACAGGGTCCTGCTCTTGCTTAGGCTGGTTGTGAATGCTTTTTGAGTTCAAGAAATCCACCTGCCTTGGCCTCCCAGAATGCCAGAATGCTGGGATTACAGGCGTGAGCTACAGCTCCTGGCCTACCCCTGTAATTTTCACAGCTCTTCTTTTTTGGCCAGGCGTAGTAGCTCACACCTATAATCATAAATCTCTGGGAGACTCGAGCTTGCCTGAGCTCAGGAGTTTGAGATAAGCCTGAGTAAGAGTGAGACCCCGTTTCTAATAAAAATAGAACTAGCTGGGTATTGTTGCAGGCACCTATAGTCCCATCTACTCAGGAGGCTGAGGCAAGAGGACCACTTAAACCCAGGAATTTGAGGGTGTTATGAGCTTTGACACCATAGCTCTCTATCCAGGGCAACAGACTGAGACTCTGTATCAAAAAATAAACAAATAAATCTATTTATTTTTATTTTTTTTGAGACAGAGCCTCAAGCTGTCACCTTGGATAGAGTGCCGTGGCATCACAGCTCACAGCAACCTCTAATTCCTGGGCTCAAGCGAGTCTCCTGCCTCCGCCTCCCAAGTAGCTGGGACTACAGGCGTCCGCCACAACGCCTGGCCATTTTTTGGTTGCAGCCGTCATATTATAATATTTTAAACAAAAGCACTTAAATATAGTAGTTTTAAAATAAAGAGATTTGGCTC
>CAUYRH010083560.1:0-27300 GCA_963574655.1 Perodicticus potto | reverse complement strand
CTGTCTGCTATCTGAATTTCAGAATCTCTTGGCATGTCTGGAAAGTTCTCTTTCATAATCTCATAAAGAAGAGACTCTGTGCCTTGTGATGCCACTTCATTGTTTTCAGGTATCCCTATAAGGCGAATATTGGTTTTCTTCGAGTTATCCCAAAGCTGTCTGAGAGAATGATCCGTTTTTACCTTCCATTTCTCTACCTCTTTGAAAGTTTGGGAGCATTCAAAAGCTTTGTCTTCCATGTCAGAAATCCTTTCTTCTGCTTGCTCCATTCTGTTACTGAGGGATTCTACTGTATTTCTCAGATCTTTGAGGGCTGTAACTTCTTGTCTCAATGTGTCAAAATCTTTGGTCATTTTGTCTTTGAAGTCGTTGAATTCTTGAGACATCTTTTGGGTCATCTTTTGGATTACTGCTTGAAATTCTAATTCCACCTTTTCCTCCATTCCGCTGATCTTATTTGCTTTCCAGACTCTGAATTGGATTTCTGACATCTCAGCTATTTGCTTATGCAAGGGATCTTGTGCTGTATCTACCTTGTTGTTCCTTGGGGGAGTTGATCTACTCTGATTACTCATATTCCCTGAATTTTTCTGTTGATTCCTCCTCATGATTATTTTTCACTGTTGCCTATGACTGTCCTCAGAGTTGGGGAGGTATCTCCCAGATCAGACCCGGCAGGATCACTCTGTTGTTACTGGATCTTTGTAGGGAGTGCCCCTGTGTAGCTCCTCTGGGACTGCCCCACCCAGGGAGTTCTGGCTGTAGGAGCAGCTCTGGAGTGTGGCACGCCCAGATCAAGCGGCGGGGCATGGGATGGGGCATCTGGTGGCCTTTGCAAAGGGAGCCTGTGCCTCCAGCAGTTTCTGGCTGGGAGTAGGGCTCCGGAGGGAGGGCACTGGTCATGCAGCCTCCTAGGTTTCTGGCCAGACAGGTGGATTCGGTGCAAAGGCAGAGAGGGTAGGGGAGGAGGCGGATTGTGTGGCTCCCAAAGTTCCTGGCCTGGGCAGACAGGCGGAGTCCTGGCAGGTTCCTGGTGGAGCCCCTGGCTGGTGTGAGCGTCAGGCAAAGGCACAGCATGGGGATCCCAGCGGTGTCCCTGGCCACAGCAGGCCAGGCAGTGAGCAAGGCCCAGCAGAGTTCCTGGCTGCTGTAAGCAGAGGGCCGAGTCCCGGAGGGCGTGGATCAGAGCCACTTGGGGGTCCTGGCGGGTGGCTGGCCGAGGCCCGGCAGGGCACAGATGGCCCTGGGAGGGAGTCCCAGTGGACTTCCTGGCTGCTGTTGGCAGCAGGTCAAGGCCCAGTGGGGTGCCAATTAGGGCCTCGCAGGAGTCTCAGTGGTGTGGAGTTGCTGGCCGCTGTGGGCAGTGGGCCTGGGCACGAATGGGAGCCAGGCGAGGGTCCTGGCGGGCGGCAGGTCGAGGCCGGGCTAGGCAAAAATCGCCCCAGGAGGGAGGCCCAGTGGACTTCCTGGCTGCTGCTGGCAGCGGGTCAAGGCCAGCCGGGTGCCAATCGGAGTTACGCGGGAGTCCCAGCAGAGTGGAGTTCCTGGCCGCTATAGGCAGCGGGCCTGGGGCACGAATGGGCAGAGGTCTCATTGGGCGGTGGCCTGAGGCCTGGCAAGGCACAGATCAGCACCACAGGAGAGTCCCTGGGGACTTCCTGGCTGCTACTGGCAGCGGACCAAGGCCCAGCAGGGTGCAAATCAGGGGGCACGGAAGTCCCAGCAGAGTTCCTTGTCACTGGTGGTGCGGGCCAAGGTCCGGTGCGGGTCCCAGTGGCATTCCTGGCCGCTGCAAGCGGCAGGCAAGAGGCCCAGTGGAGCACAGATTGGAGCCGGGTGGGGGTCCGGGTAGCGTCCCTGGCCTGGGGCCTGGTTGGGGCTCGGTGGGGCCCCAAGTCTCTTACCTGGCGGGCCACCTGATCCAGCAGATAGGGAGAGTGGGTGCTGCTCAAGTCCTCCCTCAGTTTCAGCAGAGGTCAGGCTTCTGGCGCATCAGGTACTGGGGGAAGGGTATCCCTCAATATTTAGCTCAAAACAAATGTGGTAGAAGGGGAGGAAGGAGAGTGTTTCTTTATCTGTTCCTAGTTTACAAACACTGCAAATGTTGTCATCATTCAAATCAATGTTTACAAACTGCTCCTCTTCATAGTGCCCCTTCCAGCTCCGCTGGCCGCCACTGCCGATCTTCTCGGCTCCGGCTCCTCCACAGAAGCTTCTTTTATTCGTTAGTGACTATTGTCATTTTTGTAGTATCTTAAATGGTCCAACCTCAATGTTACAATAAAAATTTAAAAAGAACTAAACACAAAATCAATACTCATTCTGAAAGGTAATCATATATTCCATGCAACAGACATTAACAATTCGAACATGATCACTAGGAAAAATTTGCAGTCTGAACTATACTTTGAAAAATAATTCTTCAAGTCTATACAGAATATTCCTCTTCCATGATTAATAATCATTATACATGTTGCTTCAGGACCTTTAAGTTCTGCTGCTGCAAACTTCAAAGCTTCTAGGAAAGGTGCTCCTTCCAGACGCTGAGTACATTGCACAGCAGCCATGATCTGTATTAGAACAATCTTGAAGGAAACATTTAACATGGTGGAGCCAATCTGAACAGAAACCAGGTGGTAACTCCGCAGAGTGTTCTCATTTCCACCTTTTTGTCAGGAAGCACCCCACCCAATTCAGAAGTGACTAGACTTTACAATGTAATTCTTCTCACAGGCAGAGATGAGGAAGCGAATGCCATATGCCAGAGAGGACTGTATGTCCAAGAATGCACAGTCTTAGAGCAAGTCTAAGGAATGTTTCACTCTATGAGAACAGTGGGGTACAGGGAGAAAAAAACGAAAAATAAGCACTGCTTTAACTCTCCTTCACCTCCAGTCATCTTGGGCATACCACTTTTTCAAAGAAAAAAAAAAACAGAAAACTTCATTTTTGAGGTTGTCCCCTCCACATCTAACCTCCAAAGTACACTAGTACTCCCCAGCAGTATTCTCAAAAGGCAGTCTCTCTGCTGCCCAAGTCACCAGCCCCATCTCCTGGGTCTCAGGGCTGGTAAGGGACAGGCTCAGTGTATTTCCCAAACTTCAGGGAGGGCAGCACAGCTGGAAAACTTTTGAGCATGTTCCTCCTCCTCCAGATGAGCGGAAGTAGGATCAGCAGCAGAGTGACAATGGTGAAGTCCAGAGTGACCTTGTGTACGTCCTTCAGACTTGGGCAGGAAGCTGAGAAAAAGGGGCTCCCCAGGGAACTCTGTACAAGAGGTACTGGAAAACAGAATTTCCAGCCAGCCTCAAAGGGGCATATTCAACTTTAGATCCTCATGCAGCAGATGATATAAACTATGCAATTTTGAGTGCCACCTGCTGACCACCTAGGGTGTCGATGAGGCCTCCTTAGAGTGGTTCTTAATGGGTTCTGCTGCTCTAAGTTTGCTCTGTCTCCTGCACAAGTAGCAACCTAGGCTGGAGTTGGAGGCCAAGAGGAAAGAGGCCTCCTTTTGCTTGTGTTACCAGAGTGCCAAGATGAACGAGGCTGTGCTGCATTTCAAGCCTGGGCTGTGGTTACTCTAGAGGAGACTCAGGAGCTATGTGAGAACCCCCAGAAACCCCTTGGGGCAGCTACTCTGTGAGCTGTAATGTCTTCATCTGTAAAGCAAGGCTACTGATAGTTCATTTGTAGGACTTCTGAGATGATTAAATGAAACCATGTAAAAAATCACATGATCCCTATTAAACACTCAGCATATGTTTCTTGCACTGAAGTTTATATGAGATATTTAATAGCTCTCCATGCTGCACTTAATTTTGTAAATGAGAAAACTCACTTCATTCATCAGGCAAGTCCTTGCAGAAGGTTTCTTTCCCTTTACAAGTACAGTCTTTAATACACAACCAGGGCTCTTTCTTTTCTTTCCTGAGTCCATTTTCAACAAGATAGTTTTTCATTGTTTTCAATAATATGGTTTTTTCGTTTTTTGCTAATGTCATGGGATGTTCTCATCTCACAATTCTGGAGTCTGGAAAATTCATGCTCATGGCACTGGCAGCATCCCTGTCTGGTCAGGACTGCTCTCCACTTCCCAGACGGCACCTTGTGGCTGCATCTTCTAGAGCAGAGGTTCTCAACCTGTTGTTCAGAAGTCTTAAGTTTATCAACATACTCTTTCTAGAAAATTTAAGAGAATTCCATCTTCTGCAATTGATGATAATTTATCTTCTATCCAACATTCATACTTGATTTTAGTTGTGTTTGCTTTAGCTACAATCTGGCACAAAATGAGCAATGCTTAGTCCAAGTTTTTGTCTTGCTACGTCAGTGGAAATGCTCTCAATAGTCCCCATTAAGCATGTGTGCTCTGAGTTTCTGGTAGATACCATTTGTTAAATTCTATTTTATCAGGTGTTTTTTTTTTTTTTTTTTTTTTTAGCTTATATTGATGTATCAAAATCTTCAGTTGGTATAATTTAAGGAATTTTAATTAAAGATTACTAATACTATATTTCATTCCTGGGATAGGATTGTTGCTAAGTAAGATAAAATTGGTCCATTTGTCTGTTTCATGATATGATCCTTCATTTTTTTCCCTAAATTTACCTACTCAAAGGGAAAAAAACCATATTGCCCAGAGTCTTATGTATTTTTTTCTATGCAGTTTCTGCTGTGGTTACTTAACTAATTGAATTTTCTGTCTCTTCTCAAACCCATATTGTTAAAATGTATTTTCCTTACTAAACATGCATTTAATCTGGATTTTCAAACATTTTAGTGTAAGTTATATGTAGGCTTATGGCTTTTTATTAATTGTTTGGTCTGCAAAGTCCAGAGATAAAATTGGCTTTGCCTACTGCTAGATCCACAGGTTCCTTGGTCAGTTTCTCCATTTTATTTTTTTTCTTTTTCTTCTTTTGTGTGTGTGTGTTTTTTGTTTTGTTTTGTTTTTTGAGACAAAGTTAAGTTGTTGCCCTGGATAGAGTTCTGTGGCATCATAGCTCATGGCAACCTCTAACTCAGGCTCAAGCAATCCTCTTACCTCAGTTTTTCTATTTTTTTAGTATAATGGGGTCTCGCTTTTGCTCAGGTTGGTCTTGAACTTGTGAGCTCAAGCTATCCACCCGCCTTGGCCTCCCAGAGTGCTAGGACAAGGACGTAAGCCCCCACTCCTGGCCTCTTTTTTTTTTTTGAAGAGATAGAGTCTCACTTTATCACCCTGGGTAGAGTGCCGTGGCGTCACACAGCTCACAGCAACCTCCAGTTCCTGGACTTAGGCAATTCTGTTGCCTCAACCTCCCAAACAGCTGGGACCACAGGTGCCCGCCACAACGCCCGGCTACTTTTTTGTTGCAGTGTGGCCAGGGGCAGGTTTGAACCCGCCACCCTTGATATATGGAGCTGGGGCCCTACTGACTGAGCCACAGGTGCCGCCCAAAAGTGATTGTCTTTTAACAGGTTCTGAAATAGAATCTCAGTGAATGAGCCTGTTTAAACGCCAAGCCAGAGGGATTGATTAATTTGAGATTTGGATCACATGTTGAACCCTGAAAAGGGAGTTGAGATCAGCCTACAGAGAACCACATGGATTGAGAAAGAATAGTAGTTACCCAAGGAAACAGGGTGATTAGGTGATGGGGAGACAGGCAAAAGCACCAAGTATCTACTGCTTCTCTATCTAAAGGCATGGTACTTCTTTCTGGAGAATCAGTTTTAAATATTTTAAATATAAGTTCTTTTTAAAAATAAAAGCACTGAAGATAAAAATATGTAAAGTGATTAAAATATTAAGGAGCTTGTTAAAAGTTTGGGGAAGCCATTGTCATGGACTGAGCCTTGCCAGGCCCAACAGACCAGACCAAAGCAAAATGAAGTCAGTCATGCTAAATGCCACATAACCACTGTGCAAAACTTCAAAGAAAGCCGAGAACAGGACAGTCCCGTCTACCCTACCTGGATCACCTTAACAAAGAAATCCCTTCTCCTTTAACTCTTACAGAAAGTAACCTGATGATTACCAGTTTTTCTGTTTCCTTGCTTTCACCATACAAAACTTACTATTCTGCTATTCCCAGTGGGAGCTCAACATTCCATTTTGTAGAATGGAGGCTGCCCTGGTGAATAGCAGACAAAAGCCAATTAGATCTATAAATAAATTTGTAATTTTGTCTTCTGACAAGCTAAATTGGCATTGATATCAAATCAAAATGCACAGAAAGAATCAGAGCACTGAGATAGGATTTTACTAATGTGACTGCTTTCAAGGCCAGTTGTTTGTTTGTTTGTTTGTTTTGAGACAGGGACAGAGTCTTACTTTGTCGTCCTGGGTAGAGTGCAATGGCATCATAGCTCACAGCAACTTCAAACTCTTGGGCTCAAGCGATTCTTTTGCCTCAGCCTTTTCAGCCTTGTCCCCTCAGCAGCTGGGACAATAGGCGCCCACCACAACAGTGGCTATAAGGCTTTTTTTAGAGATGGGGGTCTTACTCTTGCTCAGGCTGGTCTCGAACCTGTGAGCTCAGGCAATCCACCTACCTCGGCCTCCCAGAGTGCTGGGATTATACACATGAGCCACCACGCCCAGCTAGGCCAGTGTTAATATTGTTTTAAATTATATGTTCTATCATATGTTATTTGGGACTCTTGATTGCAGATTACAGAAATTGTTGGTGTTTAAGCAAGAAGGGGGATTTCTTTCAAGAATTCAAGGATAAGGGTTAAGTCGCTTTGTTCTTAGGAATTTTTTGTAACCAAAGACTGACACCTGGAAATGCAAGCAGTGCTCTTTGAATTCTGCTTTTCTTTGCATACTACTTTATTCCTTTGCAACCAGTATCTGCCAAAGGCAGTCAGTAACCCCACTTGATGTGCAGCCTCTTGTAGAGTCTCAGATTGGGCACTGAGGGCTAAGAGCCTCCACCCCTTCCAGGCCCCCAGTCTCCCTCCACCTCACTTCTTGTCTCCAGAGGAAGGGGATCTTCCCTCCATCCTCCAAGGACAAAAGGAGAGAGCTCTTCCTCTCCTTCATCCTGTCTTCACCTTGTAACTGTAATTCTAAAGGAGAGATTACATATCTAGAAGATAGTAAACGCTCATCTCACTGAAACATCCATTTTTAAGTGGCAAAGTGTTAGAATAGTGTTGTTTCACCTTAACCTGAAAAAAATGCTACTTTACTTCCAAGAAGACAATTGTCTTAAGGAATCCAAGAAGAGGTGATGTGCTTGGAAAGACAAAGGAAAAGGAATATATCAGTCTTCAAGTATCATTCTTACACATTTTTGGTCATTATTAACTATGCTTTGCAGATTCTTGTTTTCTACTATTAAGAGTTTGAGGTCTTGGCTCGGCGCCTGTGGCTCAACGGGCTAAGGCGCCAGCCATGTACACCTGAGCTGGAGGGTTCGAATACAGCCTGGGCCCACCAAAACAACAATGACAGCTGCAACCAAATAAATGGCCGGGCGTTGTGGCGGGCACCTGTAGTCCCAGCTACTTGGGAGGCGGAGGCAGGAGACTCGCTTGAGCCTGGGAATTGAAAGTTGCTGTGAGCTGTGATGCTACAGCACTCTATCCAGGGCGACAGCTTGAGGCTCTGTCTCAAAAAAAAAAAGAGTTTGAGGTCTTGAAAGTGGCGATTATTGTTTTCAAAAGAATAATCTTACAGATTAAGATATAGATTTGATACAACATAAGCCAAAAAACTTGCAGCTCTTTTTCCATTAAGAGAAAACCATGATGCCTATCACAAAGGAAAGGGAGCAATTATTATGTTGGAGTGAGGGGAAACTTCCCATTTGCCCTGAAAGGTCAACTTTCCTAGTGCCGCGACCCTTTAATACAGTTCCTATGGGTCGCGCCCCACAGGTTGAGAACCGCTGGTTTAAGGAAAGATCAGCTCACAATAAGGCATTAATAAGAGAAAGAGGTTTATTTACAGTGTGATGACTCACTATCCCAATGAGATCCAGAAATTTCTATGTCCTCATTTTAGCATGGAGGGGGGAAATGAGGAATATAGGTAATTTTATTTAGAGGCAGAAAGTAGTTAGTAAGCAAGATGGGAGAATGAACGAATGGGGCAAAACAGATTGACTTGTAAATTATTCTCTTTGCATGTTAAATTAACCTGAGAGACAAGTATTTAAAATATTTTGGCCAGGTCTGGTTGCATTCTTGATTTTCTTTTCTATAACAGTAACAGTGAGGGGAAAGGAAGTCAGTTGTTCTTTTGAGGGATCTGGTTTTTTATGTAGGGAAAAGGAAAGCCTCTTCCAAGGCCTGTAGACCTTTAAGAGCCTTTAATTCAAAATACTTATTATATGAAGGCGTCATTGTTTCGAGTGATATCAGAGAAGGTCACAGGTAAGTGGTTTTCAAAGTGTTGTCCCCCAGTCAGCAGCATTGGGATCTCCTGGGAACTTATTATACATGCAAATTCCCCAGCCCGTCTCCTACGGAATCAGAAACACTGAGCCTGGAATCCAGCATATGTGTTTTAACAAGCTCTCCTCATTGGTGGTTTGAATGTAACGAAACTTTGGGAAGAACGGCAGAAGCGAAGAACAGTGGCTTATGAGGGTTAAAACTCTCACCTGTGATCCTTTTTGGCCTAGTAGAAAGTTGAAGAAGGGAGAGTAGGAAGAGAGCTAAAATAGGACTTGTAGGCCCTACCCCCCGCCCCCAGGAGTAATTAAGGGAAAGTGAATTCGTTTGGGAAATCCCTGTATAAAGTGAAACCCTGGAGTTGAGGGACTTAGTCCTGCCTTCTGTGAAGAAGACAGTCTCACAAGGGGCTCTGTCCTAATGTTAAGCCTGACTAGGTTCACTGTCGGCTGCTCAAGAAGAAGCCACTACACTTGAGAGAGGATACCCAAGAAGGGTGAGGTCTGGGAGAAGAGGTTTTGTCAAGGAGAGCACAAGGATACACTTGCAGGGTCCTCTCCATGGTGACTCAGCCCTTAGGAATTTGTAACTTCCTGGAACTTGGAAATTTCCAAGTTTTGTGAAATCCTGTAGTTCTGCGGGGGCTGGACTAGCATCTCCCGCTTGATTCAAACTGGCCAGTGAGAAGGGTACCTGTGGGGTGGAACTTCTTGACTGTCTGTAAAAAAGGGAAGATCAAGCTAGACAGGGAGCGCGGCCATTTGGAATTCGTCAATGCCGTAAACTCCCAGCTGGTGAATAAAGCCCTTCCTCTTATAAACGTGGTGTTTGGGTGCTCTTTCTCTCTATTGGGCCTTGTCTTCCTGCAACACACTGAGACAGCAGAAGTCACAGCAGAGAAAGGTTAATATCAAGGGTACCTCGGGTTTCTCAAATCCCTGAGAATTTGGGAAAAGGGGTTTTAAAGATATTGTGGCAGGCAAAGGGCTAGGGAATTGGGTCTGTTGATTGATGGAGGATGAACTCATAAGGTTGGGAAGCAGAAATTATCTTTTCACTTTTTGATAGGGGTCAAAATAAAATAATTGTCTATAAATGGTAAAAGTCTTAGAATAGCCATGGGTAAAGAGACAATTGGCAAAGGAAGTTGGTTATTTTTGTGTCATACAATTCGATAACCATAACTATCACTGATAACATAAGCCAAGACATAGCAAAATTTCAGAAATGTCATACGATATTGGAGCAGATATTTGAAATGTTGCAGGAAGATGAGACCCAATGGAGAGAAAGCCCCAACACCATGCTTATAAGAGGAAGCGTTTTCATTTCAGCCCGGGAAGTGACTGGCACGGAAGAATTCAAAATGGCTGGCACTCCCCAACTGGCTCAGTCTTCTCCATTTTATCCCCAGTCAAAAACTTCCAGCTCACTGGCAGCGCCTCTGGCTCAGAGGAGTAAGGTGCCAACCCATATGCCAGAGGTGGTGGGTTCAAACCCAACCCCAGCCCCCTCCAAAAAATGCAAAAGAAAAAAAAGTTCCGGCTCATGGATACCTTTGTCGGTCAGTTTGAATCAAGCTGGAGAAGCAGGCTTTGGCTTTTCCAGAAGCAGAAGCAAGTGTCAGCCTCCAGGTCCCAGGAAGTTAAGTTTTTACAAATTCCTAAGAGCTGAGTCACCACAGGGAGGACCTCGTAGGTATATCCTCGAGGTCTCCTTGAGAAGGCCTCTGTTCTCACAGACCTTTTTCCTGCGTCCTCTCAGTAATATCTATACAAATACAACCCAAAGAAAGTTAAACATTGTTTCATATTTGATAATGTTTCCTATACGGTTTAACATAGCAAGTAAACCTAGTTAAGTTTCTCTTGGACTTTTAGTGGCTCTGCTATTAAAAGCTAGCTGGAGGTTAAAAGGACTAAATTTAGAATTTTGTTTTCGGGAAGTTTGTCACATATTACAGATTTAAAATATTTGTTCAAATAGAATCACAAGTCACTATAAAATACTAAGCCATTTATTTGACCAAGGGTCATACTCATCAAAAGACTTTAAAGGTGATACAGGAAGTTACATGGGTATAAACCTTAACCCTTTTACAGTTTAGTTTCTCTAGTTAGTAAAAAACCTACTAAAGATAACACAAACATTATCTTGATAAAGCGCTTTGTTTCTTTCAGGCCAGTTACTCTAAAGGTGAAGAAAATTGTGCAATTTTTAGTTGTTTTTTATGGGAAGCCTATTTAGGTAACTAGGAAGTTAAACCTGATGGGGAAAAGAAGATACTTTAGTTAAACAGACACGGGGTTCAGAGAGACTCCAGCATTGCCACGTGGTTAAAGAGGATTCCCAGACAGTGCCCTTCAACATTTGCGCTGAGCAGTGGGAACAGGTAGCCACCTTTGGTTGCCCAAAACTGAATCATCGGCAAGGAGGAGGGAAGGTAAATGGAGCCAACTCTGACCAGGACAGATAGCTGACATTTCTGCTTTTGACATTTTTTTTTTTAACTAAAGCACCCTTCTAAGTGGAACGAATAAGCTTTAGCCAAGGTTGTCACTTAAAAGAAGCAAAAGGCATTTCCAAAGAGGCGGGAAACAGTTTATTATGAGAGCCAAAAATGTGACAAAACTGCTCAAAAAAGGAACTTTTCACTAGCCTTCAAATAGGCATGTCTGACATTTCTGTCTGTATTTTCTAGGGTCTCAGCTTCTCAGCTGACCATTTATATGTAAAGGTCTAAACGCACCATATGTCCCCACGAAATACAGGAATAAAAAGCTGTGTGCAGAAGAAAATGATAAATGGCGTAAGTTACACAAACACTAAACCAGAGCAAGCTCGTTACCAGCTCAGAAATCAAAACTCAGCTACTGAGGTGATAACACAAAACTTCAACCATCAGTCTATCAGGTAAATTGCCCTCTGCCAGTATCTCCACGGTGGCAGTGTTCAAAGGATTTTTACCTTTGTTTTACGTCAGATATTTGCTCTTCAATTTTTTCAAAAATGTCTTTAAAGCTAGCCATGAAATTGTTACATGTTCTTCTTTTAGTTTTAATGTTTTCATAAATACAAATAAGACAATTAGTAGAATAAGAGATATCTAAAATCATTTTTTTTTTCGAGACAGCCTCAAGCTGTCACCCTGGGTAGAGTGCGGTGGCATCACAGCTCACAGCAACCTCCAACTCCTGGGCTCAAGACATTCTCCTGTCTCCGCCTCCCAAGAAGCTGGGACTACAGGCACAAAGCCCAGCTATTTTTTGGTTGCAGCCGTCATTGTTGTTTGGCAGGCCTGGGCTGGATTCAAACCCGCCAGCTCAGGTGTATATGGCTGATGTCTTAGCCGCTTGAGTCGCTAGCACTGAGCCAGATGTCTAAAATCATTTTAAAAACTTTTGAGTTGTCTTTTTAATTTAAAGATCTATTTGAGACCATTGATTTTTAATAGTGTATTTATCTTAATCCAGTGGGCTATCCAGATGTAATCCCAAAGATTCTGTCATTCTCCCAGAAATAGGGTAAGATAGCAACAAAGGTTGAGATGACAAAAACCTCTTTTGAATGGAATTTTTCATAACAAATGTGCCCCAGAGCTTGCCACATTCAGAACAAAAGACTCTCGGGAACCCCTGCCATTAGTATGCTGGTCATCACCAAATGCAACCCAGTAATTACTTCCGTCAGTGGTAGAGACCGAGAGAGAGTGCCCCCTTGTGGTCACAGGACGAGGTCTCAGGGACAGGAAGTGTCAGAACAACAGAGTAACGGGGGGGAAAACACTTTCTGGGAGAAAAGGGAGTCAAATATATATATAAAAATATATTTGATTTTATATATATGATTCTATGTATATATTTATTTATTCTCAAGTAAGTCTCCCAAAACAAGTCAATTCAAGACAGATTGCCTATTTTCTATCTAATTGGGAAGAAGTCTCCCCCAACACAAGACTTTTAAAGCCAACCAAGACCCATGAAGGAGCCACAATGCCTCTAGAGCGGCCAACACTGCAAAGAACAGGACGGGTACTGGAATACTCTCTGGAAGTTTTTAGGAATTTCTAATTCCAGAAGCTATTTCTCCACAGAAAGTGGTCTAAGCACCATGGGTCTACAAGGTCCCACCGGTAGAACACTGAGGTAACTCAGGTCCCAGAGATAACTCAGTCCAAGAAAACTGAGCAGCCACTAGGCACATTGCTAAGGCCCCCACTGGTGAGAGAATGCAGACCCATAGGCGAGGGCCCAGAGGGAGACCTTGGATGACCCCTGGCTTGATACAGACCAGCCGGGTTCACTGCCCTGCTCAGGAGGCAGCAGGCTGACGGCAGGTAAAGAGGATAATATCAGGGCACCATGTGAATCCATCTCCCTGAGAATGGGGAGAAAGGGTTTTTAAAGATAGTTTGACAGGCAAAGGGCTGGGCACTTGGGTCTGCTAATTGATGGGGATAAACTCATGGGGTTGAGAAGCAGAAATGATCTTCTCAGTTGAGAGATTTCCTGGGTAAGGGGGTCTCGAGGCTGTTGAGTCTATTCTCATGCCTATCCAGGGGTCTGGTCAGATCAGTGGGTCCCCCTGGAATACAGAGTCTGAAAAATCCTTCAAAGCCAGACCTGGGCTTTACAGTAGCAATATTATTAATATCTATAGAAGCACAAGACCTTGGGCTTTATAATGACAATGTTATCTAGAGAAGGAGAGAGAGAAGTTGAAATCTGGCTCCTCTCAGGGAGGATAGTGCCATTAAGCATAACCAGTTACAGCAGGAAGGCAGTCGGGAAACAATAGCTGTTAACTTCCATACTTTTATAAAAAGCAGGCTTTGATAACTATTTATACCTTATGGTTCTACATTACTTTAACACAGATGGTTTCACTGACGTGAGGTGGCTGCAGTTGAAACGTGGCTTACAGAGGGACAGCTCACATAGTTTCCTATGACTGTGACATTTGGAGAGTTCTAGAAGTTTCCACCTGTTCCCTGAGGGGATTGAGAGCAGCATCCCGTAGTAGAACGTGAACAGGTCTGCCACAGAGCCAGGCCGGCAGGGCGGGCAGCACCCCTGCCCAGGTCCAACTGGAAGGTGGGCAGAGGCTGGGACCATGGCCGTGCGGGGAGAGAGGGTGAGGAGGGCCTGGCAACACAGGCCCAGATGGAAAGGGGCAGAATTGATCCACTGTGGGGAAAGAGACAAACATAGGAAATTTGAGCATAAATTTTACAAACTATTTGTTCAAAAAAGCCCAAGCTAGTGTGAGAGAAACTGAGTTCTTTTTGAGTTGGCAATTTGAATCCCCCCTTGGAATAGTGTGGGGACTGATGCTGCTTGGTCAGTTATGTAAAGTAGGCGGGATTCTCTTGTTCAGTTTCTGTGTACTAAATGCCAGATTTCCAATTCCAATTAGGCTAATTACCAATTCCAGCTGGATCAACTAAATATCTCTGAAACGGTACATAAAATATTTAACATTTAGTTTTATCTCTTGTTTGTTAAAGTGATTTACTGACACAGACGCGCGGATAACAATGGTTTGATGCTCACTGAAAAAGTAAGAAAGGCATAAATCTAGCAAACAACTTTTAACAGCGTCATTTATGTGCTTCCCCCGCCAGGAATGTATGTTTCAAAAATAGCACATTTGGGGGGTGGTACCATTTTTGTTTTTTCTATTATCTCTGACTAAATTCAAGTCTTTACAATCCATTTGGTTTGGTTCCTTCTCCCCCTCTGAACTTTCCAAGTCTGGCCTCTGTCCCATGACTCTGACCGTTTCCTCACTTGTCATCACTAGGGTAAATATTAGGCAAGCCCAGTGGGTGCCTGCAGGGGCGGGGGTGACTTACGGAAGCCTGCTCTCGTCTCACCGTATGGACCGAGTTTCCAAGAAGAAGGAGACACCCAAAGGGCATTCCACACGTGTGAGAGGCGGCCTCCCCTCTTCACTCAGTTCAGTACTGGGTCCCTTCCTTCTACCTCGCACTAAGACAGCACCTTCCGTCTCAGACCCTGTCTGTGTGTTCTTGACACACTTTAGAAAACAAAACCTACGAAGACACCCACCCTGCAGAAGCTCACACTTTAGCTCATCCTTGGTGTGTATTCTTTTGCTTAGCCTTTTGCCCTGTTCTCTTTTAGAACCAAGATGAAAAAGAAGTTGTTTCTAAGCCTTCACACCCTATGCCAGGAATTTCTCCCTTTGTTTCAGAGTGTGGCAGGCACTGGGGTGAGTGTGGGCCGAGCAGGTGTTCTCAAGGCACCTTAAAATGCACACGAGCACGTGCATGGCGGAAGGGACAGTAGGGAAAATGCCTACATGCTGCTTCTCTGCACTGGTTTGATAAAGGGTTTGGTAAATGCAATGCATACGAAGAGATAAAATAATCAAGGAAAAAGCAAAAAGTATCTTCTTTTCCTTGGCAGCCACCACTTCTCCGCTCTCTGGTTGATAACAGATGGGCAGGTTTGGGGAAACAGATGGAGGCTAGGGATCACCTTGCCACTCGTCAAGTATGGTTCTTGTGGAGGGGAAGGCCACTCCCCGGGGCACTGAGTGACTGACTCTTGGCACACTGGACGAGGTGGAGGAAGGGGTGGTGGTGAGCTGATCATCTCTGGCTGTGGTGACAAAGAGGTGAGGTAAAGGCACTTCAAAAATGCAGACTAGGCCAGGTGAGGAAACAGCTGCACGTGGTCTCCAGGCACCCTGAGCTGTCTCGTCGTCTCTGCTCCTGCCCAGCGTGAGCTGGGAGGTAGGAGACGCACGGGAGTTGCCGTGAGTCACCCAGCACTTGGCTGAGCCAGGAACGTCTCCAGGAAGAGGTGGGAAGGGTGGCTCTTGGCAGAAAAGCTCCTCACTTCCACAGTGTGGTACTTGCCTGAGATTTCCCAGAAAGCATGAGAAGTATTGGGGCGGAGAGTTTCACTCTCTTTTGACAATAAACGGAAATAATCCTTTTAGTTCCACATGAACCGAACATCGAAGAAAGACATAATGTCACATTAGCTTATCTCTTTACCCTGTAACCCGAGAGCCCAAGATAGAAATTACTGCGCTGCTTCCTGCTGAGAAACGACACCCAGCAAACTTACCACACCTTGTATCACTTGAAACCAGTTTTATCTATAAAAAATACTAATCCTTTAAAAAGTTAGAAGTTTAGGAAACAAAAGGCTTTTCCTGTGTTTTCTTACAGGCTTTTATGTACCAAAACTCCTAAACAAAGTCTCTCAACTGGTTTTCCTGCCTTTCCGGAGGGCCACTGCCTGGCTGGCCTCTTCCTCCTGGTCAGGTTCATTCCCATTGTCTGTCTCTGCCTGTGCCTGGTGCCGCCTGAACGTCCAGATTGGGTAGAGTCCATTTCAATGCTCTGCACACAGTGTTCCATAAATACCTAATTTAGTGGTTTTCCAAGAGCGGTCCAGTGTTCTCTGGAGGTCCCTAAAACCGTTCCAGAGGGTCAGCAAAATACCGTATTATGAAAAATTTGTTCGCATATTAAGACTAAGTCATTTGTGTCTTTATAGTCTTAGTGTTTCAAGTATAGGAAATATCAATAAATATAATCCATGTAATGATGGCGCCCTCAACAGTTTTTAAGAGTGTAAAGGGTTCCTGAGACCAAAATGCTGAGAATCACGGTCTCAATGGACTGCTTAAAGAAACACTTGGCCTTACCAAGCAATGTCAGCGGCTACTAAGCCGTACCCAGGGCTGCTCTCTGGCAGTGCCTCACAGCTGATGTTCCTCCACATGGAATATGAATCAGCATTATTCTCAGGTTTTAAGATTCCACTTAGCTGCAGATTTAGCTAAGATCAGCTATCTATTGAGTTCGGTTAGGACTACATGGCAAACTTTATAATAAAACAATTAAAACAACAATTCAAGAATGTTTAAATTGTTAATCAAATGAGATGTGTGGATCTGAATGTTTAGAATTGGTTTCAGCTATTTTCAGCAGAAAATAAATGTTTTGAAGTACATTAAGGACCTTTATACAGCCGTGTGGTCCGTGCAGCGAAGAGCGATGCCCAGACCATCTGGAGGCATGGTCAGGGCTGACACCTGCCTCAGGTACTGGGACCTCTGTCCCCAATGCCTGAAACACACTCCACGGAGCACTTACAAGGCAGAGCGTCACATGGCATCTAGTTGGAACAGCCTAGGGCTAATGCCTGCCCCCAAGGCTCAGAAGGGGAGGACCTGGGTTTTACACTGGGAGTGCAAAGACTCCAAATAGGGAATTCCTCAAGCACAGGAGGGATATTCACCAGGTATGGAGGGCATCAGGGGGACAGTCCTCCCCTTTCTGACACCACCGTTCTCAGCAACAGTCACATTACCAGTAATGATAAAATGCCATCCTTCCCTCATACAAAGAATATCACACTTGCCCCTTTCCTAAAATGAGATACAATTCTGTATTACTTAAGAATATTTTCAAGGCTGGGTGCCTGTAGCTCAGCGGCTAAGGCGCCAGCCACATACACCAAAAGGGGCGGGTTCGAATCCAGCCTGGGCCTGCCAAACAACAATGACAACTACAGCCAAAAAATAGCCGGGCATTGTGGCAGGCGCCTGTAGTCCCAGTTACTTGGGAGGCCGTGGCAAGAGACTCACTTAAGCCCAAGAGTTTGAGGTTGCTGTGAGCTGTGATGCCACAGCACTCTACCCATGTCCACAGCTTGAGACTGTCTCAAAAAGAAAAATGAATATTTTCAAGACTAACAACTAACCTTGATTTTCACAAATAGAATTTACTTTTCTTATACATTGTGAAGTCTAGGGGTAGACAGTTGCTCACATTGGCTCAAGTATTCAATGATGCTGAG
Organism: Perodicticus potto; assembly: GCA_963574655.1. Classification (NCBI taxonomy): domain Eukaryota; kingdom Metazoa; phylum Chordata; class Mammalia; order Primates; family Lorisidae; genus Perodicticus; species Perodicticus potto. The sequence goes on along the minus strand of CAUYRH010083560.1, from coordinate 10,066 downwards.
AAAGACATAAGCTTTTTTTTTTTCTTTCTCCTTTTTCTGCCTCATTTTTACGACAAGACCTTTTGTTCTGCATGTCATTTTGTGATCTTGGGATCTCTAGACATTAGACCTGAGAACGCCTTCCCAAGCGTTAAATCAAAGAGGATTGGGAAAGAGATTTCTGGCCACTATCTAGACATAAAGTCAGGATTTTGTTAGAAAAAAGGCAATAGACCCTATCTTTTGGTTCATAATGCCCAATACTGCAGCACTATTCATTAGTCTATGTAGATTATTTTTGTATGGGTAATGGATTGAATACGATTTAAACTAAAGAAATTTGAGGTATATTTTTTATCAATGGTAAAACTTTTTAATATGGATTGAAACTGCATGGATACTAAGAGATAACAAGGGCAGCACCTGTGGCTCAAAGGGGTAGGGCACCGGCCCCATTTGCCGGAGGTGGTGGGTTCAAACCCAGCCCCAGCAAAAATTGTAAAAAAAAAAAAAAAAAAGGAAGAAAAAAAGGAAACAAGTTTTTTTGTACAAATACTTTTTATGCAAATAGTCAAGTATTTTCTTGCTTGCGAAGCCTAGTTCACCATCTCTGAGTAGCTATGAGTGACAAACAATATTTCTAAACTTGACAGCAATATGGCTTTTTTTTTTTTTTTTTTTTTTTATACAGAGTTTTAATTTGTCACTCTCGGTAGAATACTGTGACATCACATCTCACAGCAACCTCCAACTCTTGGGCTTAAGTGATTCTCTTGCCTCAGCCTCCTGAGTAGCTCTGACTACAGGTGCCCACCACAACACCCGGCTATTTTTTTGTTGCAGTTTGGCCAGGGGCAGGTTTGAACCCACCACCCTTGGTATATGGGGCCCAGCACCCTACTCACTAAGCCACAGGTGCTGCCCAGCAATATGGCTTTTAGAAAAGAATCTAGAAGGTGACATTTGTGACAAGTGCTGACCCCACTCTCCTCTGTAAGTTTGCTTTTTAACAGCAGCCCAATTCTAGGCTTCCTCCAATTTAAGGGCTGGCCCTAGGTGGTCTCACTGCTTTTATCCCCCCACACCCCATGCCCAGGTCCCAACTCTACTGATGAAAGTCAGTTTATGAACATAGTAGCTACTGGAAAAAAAAATTTTTTTTAATTTATTCTTTTATTTTAATGGATTTAAGCACACAACTTAAATTCTGTTATATGATTAAAAAAATTTTGTTATATGTATATGTTGTACGGTGATGGAGTCTGGGCTTTTGGCATACCCATCACCTGAGCAATGTACATTGTACCCCATAGGTAAGTTGTTTTTTTTTTTGCAGTTTTTGGCCGGGGCTGAGCCACAGGCACCGCCCTCCCCATAGGTAAGTTTTCATCCCCCAGCCTGTCCCAGCCTAATGGATCACTTTGATGGTTTGGCAACATGGAGTTCAGAGTGCCCTCTAATCGACCCCATAGTCACTCAGCAAAAAGAATTAAAGCCAATATCAGTCCTAGTCCTGAAAGTCTGAGCAAAACACTGATGAACTAGTCTTTTCAGCACCTCATCTGTCCATAGCAACAGCCTGTGAAAATTAACATATGTAGACAAACTGTGTGTATGTATGTGTGTGTATATGTGTTTGTGCACATGTGTGTATGTACGCACACACACACATATACCACATATATATACAAACATGTATATATATGTATGTGTGTATATACACACATATATATATGATAGATTAGGCTTATAACAAAATTGGGAGGAAAATACAGAGCTTTCCATGTACCCACATCCCCACACATGCGTGCCTCCCTGTTATCAGCATCTCCCACTAGAGTTGGTATATTTGTCACAATTGGTGAACCTACATTGACACATCGTTATCACACACGTTAAGGATTTTGATCTTTATCCTTTATTCTTTTGAAGATGAGAAATTCTCTTCCTATCTGCATATTAGAGAGTTCAATAGTTGCAGAATGAAAACAGATTAGAGCAGTGGTTCTCAACCTTCCTAATGCCCTGGGTCTTTAATACAGTTCCTGTGTGGGCCGCAACCTGCAGGTTGAGAACCGCTGGATTAGAGGGTGGTGGAGTGAGAATGGAAGCAGGGAGGGCCTGGAGGAACTTGGGTGAGATGATGGTGTCTTGAATCAGGTGATAGAATAAAGATGGAGAAAACTAGATGCATTCAAGGGATATTTACGGACTGGATTATAGAAGTTCAACAGGCCATTGACCCTATTGGAACAAGGGCACTTTGCAGTTTGAGTTGTAACAACTAAAATATATGTATGTGTGTATATATAGATATATTTTTAAGCCATCAAAATGTTGTGGATAGAAAGCAACCTAAAGGAACTCCATTCCAGAGAGCGACAAGGGTTTTCTGGATGAGTGCAGATCAGCAGCCATCGCCTTCCTTGGAGGCAGCTTCTGAGCCAGGTGTGGGCAGGTGAGGATTGGCCTGACTCAGGCAGAGAGACTCTTCCTGGGCAAAGCACTCTCAGTGGAGCTTTCAATGTTGTGGGTGGGCTGGTGAGAACAGTTGGGATCTGGAGGAGTTTCAAGGCAAAGTTCATTCTTCCTGCCTACTGATTCTCCCTCAGGAGACTTGTGCTGAGAGTGGGTAGTGGCCCAGGAATCTAAAGGGTAGGTGGTAAATCAGGGGAGTTCTTAGAAACTCATTATGCTGAGATCCCAAAGGTCTGCCAAAGGGAGGGACTGTCGTACACACAGGATTGATTTTGCCCTGAAGACATTAGGAACGAGAGACGTATTGAAACTATTAGGAAAATGTTGAAGAAAATACAAACTGTATGATAAGATGCAAAATTTAAATAGGAAAATTGAAATTCCTGACAATGACCAAAATGATATGCTAAAACTATAAAATAAAATATCTAAAGTTGGGCAGCGCCTGTGGCTCAAGGAGTAGGGCGCCAGTCCCATATACCGGGGGTGACAGGTTCAAGCCCAGCCCTGGCCAAAACTGCAAAAAAAAAAAAAACGTAAAATATCTAAAGTTTAGAATTCAATCATCAGCCTCCCCTGGCCTCCTCCTCTTCTACCCTCCCCCTCCAGGCTCTAATAACTACTATTCTACTCTCTATTTCTATGAAATCAAGTTTAGATTCCATGTATAAATGAGATTACATGGCATCTGCCTTTCTCTACCCAGCTTATTTCACATAATGTCCCCCAGGTTTATCCATGCTGTTGCAAATAACAGGATTTCATTATGCTTTATGGCTGAATAGTATTCCTGTGTATGTGTATTTTCTTTATCCATTCATGTGCACATAGGCATGTTAGTTGATTTCATGTCTTGGCTATTGTGAATAGTGCTGCAGTAAACATGAGTCTGCAGAAGTCTCTTCGGCATACTGATCTCATTTCCTTTATACCCAAGAATGGATTGCTGGATCATACGGTAGTTCTATTTTTAATTTTTTTGAGAAATCTTCATACTGTTTTCCATAATGGCTGTCCTAATTTAAATTCCCACCAACAATATGAGTTCCCTATTTTCAGCATCCTCATCAGCATTTTGTGACTATAGCAAAAAACAATATAGTGTATATTACAAGGCAGCTAGAAGAGAATATTTTGAATTTTGTCATGTAAAGTGATCAATAGGGTAACTACCCCATTAGATCATTATATTAGGTATACATGCATGGATGCATCACATTGTTAATGGAAATTGTTTTCTGCAGTAGGTCCTTGGTCTCAGAAATTCTAAGAATGAACCCATGGATCACACAGATCAGTGATAAGACAGAATTTATTAGATAGAAAGGAATATAGAAGGAATGAAAGGCAGCAGAGCCTCTAATCGGGGGAGACCCAAGTGGGAAGTCTCATGTGAGTCTAAGGGTTATATACTGTTTTTTTCATTGTTTGTCTTTTTGCAGTTTTTGGCCGGGGCTGGGTTTGAACCTGCCACCTCCGGTATATGGGGCTGGCGCCCCACTCCTTTGAGCCACAGGCACCGCCCTATGTACTGTTTTGTAGATAAGGAGCTCTTGAGAATTACATTTGGCCAAGACTTGGCAGACTTCAATGTGGATTAGCAAAATGAATGAGTATATTAACAAATGAATGTAGTCCTTCCAGCTGTGGGCAAAAGCAGCAGGGTGTCCACTCCAGAAGAGGCCCAGCTTACAAGAAATACTGGAAAAACTGCTTCTTTTCCTGTCTCTCTTGTATTCAGAGAGTGCAGTTTGGAGATAAAAAGTCTGTTTGCTTAGGCCCGAAAAGTGGGGACCCTCATCCAGTCCTGAATGGGGGAAACCCTGTATCAATTCTCCAAGTAGAAACCCTAACTGCTATCAGGGAAAAAGGGCATTGATTCAATTTTAACTTCTTAAGCAATGATATAGAGGGCAGTTAGGGGTCCTTCGAGGGCGATGCAAGGGTCCACAAAAGAACCGGGTCTTGTAATGGAATCATTTTTATTGTTTGTGTCCTGATGACATCATCTCTGGAAGACACAAATATGATTAGTATATTAAAAGGCAAGGGTAGAAGAGAGGAGGGGGTTAATTATAGAGTCATTGATGTCAGGTTGGAAATATCAAAGTCAGTGATTTCAGAAGAAAACGACATTAACACTTTCCTTGCTGGTTTCTAAATAATAACTTCAAATTTTCTTTAGGCTCACAAGTGTAGGTAGACTATGGTTGACTCTTTTCATGGTCCGCTTCTGCAGGAAGTGGCAAGTTCCAGGATTTTACTCATGAATGATGTATCCAGGAATTTAGTCTCATAACTTTAACAGCTGTAGGAGAAGACAAGATTACCAGAAACAGATCCTCCCAACGTGGGCTCAGGGAAGGTGAATTAGAGGGAAGAGGTTTGATCATAACCAGATCTCCAGGAGAGAAACGTTCTTTTAGTGTTAAATATGAAAATGTAGTTGGGAGGTTTTTCCATATTCATATCAATGGTTGTTCCTGCTTTAGTTAGTATGTCCCTTCCCAAAAGGGAAACAGAACTTTTAGTCATTGTTAGGAAGGCATGAGAGAATAGCCAGTCTCTCCGATTGCAGCTTAAAGGCTGAGAGAAGAAACCTTTGTATAGTTATAGATTTGGGGGATAGAAGACCAGGGTTAGAGAGGAGTACAGAAAAGGTGACTCTAGAGTCCAAGAGAAATTCTATCTTCTGCTCTCTGCAATGAGGCAGACCTGGGGCCCTTGAGGGGTAGGTACCAAGAACTGCCCCAGGCACCCTCCATCCCATTTGGGGGATGATGGGGTCACTGTCCCAGGAGGCCTTTACCTCTGGGGACAGGCTGCCCTCCAGTGGTCACCCTTGCATCCTGGACAGGGGCCTGGTGGCTTGCCTTTACAGGTGGTGGTGCCTGGGGCAATTTCTCTTAAAGTGGCCAGTCTGACCACATTGGAAGCACTCGTTCTTGGCTCCTCTGGCTTCCTGCTGCCCCTGAATGGTGCCTGTTTGTCATTTGTCAGAGTGCCATTATTGAGCTGTCATCATTTTTTTTTTTAATCGCTTCTTTCTTCTTCCCTTTCTCATGATCTCAACTGTAAAAGAACATTGTGACCATTTTAAGAATGTCCTCCAGGTAATGATCAGGGCCTAGAGCCAATTTCTGGAGTTTTCTTCTGATGTCTAGGGCCACTTGAATGATAAATTTATTTTTTTAAAAGTAATTTGGCCCTCTGAGGAGTCAGGTATTAACTGAGTGTGTTTTCTCATCACCTCCCTAAGCCACTCAGAAAAGGCTGAGGGATTTTCATTTTGCTCCATGTAAATAGTAGTCAACTTAGAATAATTCATAGGCTTTTCCTGGATTAACATTAACCTTCCAGGATACATGTTGGAAAATGTTTATGCCACCAATCACTTTTTTTCTCATTTGGGATCATCAAAGGGAATTGCTTGTCTTCCCATGGAGTAGCTTTCCCTTTCTTCATTGGACATACTGCTATCAGTATTGACCATGAACCACAAATCTTTAGTCTTGTTTAAGACTTCATTCTGCTTATTTAAAGTTAAAGTTTGATCTAGTAGTAGCAGTAAATTTCTCCAAGAGAGATCAAAGCTTTGTCCTAACTCTTGGAGAACATCTATGTACTTACCTGGATCATCAGAAAATTTTCCTAAATCAACCTTGATTTGTTTTAAATTAGCCAGAGAAAATAAAGTAAATACATATTTTCCCTTTCACCACCCACAGTCTCAATAGGGATACAGCTACTTTCTGGGGGTCCCAGTGAGACCCAAAGAAACTTCTGGAACAGACTACTTCTTGGGTATTTCTAAAGGCACCATGGAAGGAGTGAATGGCAGGTTTGAATTAAGTAGTGACAGCATCTCTCTCAGAAATCCCTGGCAGTTTAGGGAAGTTACCACAGCCAGATGAGCTGGATCTATCTGACAGGTTTTACACAGTTGGGGGTTGTCGCAGAAAAAAGACAGCTTGCACATAGGGCAATTCAGACCACTTCCCCTCTTGTTTACAGAAAAGCTCTAACTGAAAAACGGTATCATAATTTAGGATACCCTCTGATGGCCATTGTTCACTATTGGAGAGCTGATACTGAGGTCAGACCTGGGTGCAGAAGAAAATCATACATTCTTTTTTCAGGGTCTGGAGATCAAATATGTCTCAGTTCTTTAGAATAAAGCCCAGAGGAGTGTTCTCTTGGCAAAAGAATATGTTACCCATCTGTGGGAAAGAATAAATGTTCAATCCCACCCTCTGTATTCCTGAGTTGTCAAAGTATCCTTTGACCAAGGAAGGGAGCCTTCCAGCCAAACAAAAGGAATTGTCCTGATGACTGGGGAAGAATTTCTGAGAAGCATGGCCTCCCCAGCCCACATGCTTGTCTGTATTTAGCCATGATTACCAGTGTAACCATTTGTACCCACGGGCTCTCCTGTGCTTATTGCAGCCAGCAGTACAGACCAAAATATCAAGTATCTGGGAGCTGTAGTTCTGAACCTGGAGTGGTCCCACCTGATGAAAGTTCTGTCCCTTTCTGCACCTGCTATTGGGTATAGATAGCCAATAGCTTATACCCACGTGGTTATCAATCACGTGGGTATAAGCCCTACCCTGGAGAAAATGGCTGTGCTCACACGTGTACTCTTTAAATTTTAATTGATAACTTCTACAAGCTTTTCTAAATTCTCAGTTACAAAGGAAAATAGGCTTTTTTGTCATAAACAGGTCTAAATGCTATGTTTTCTGCCCTCCTTTCTTTCCAAAAAGTTAGTAATGCAGCAATAATTAAACTCGGTAAAGAATAGGCATTGAGAGAAATGGGTTTCAGAGACAATTTAAAATTTTTGTATTAGAATTAGTTACAATTACCTGAAATCACAGAAAAAAACTGGAATTCCTTTGAACCTTCGTATTTACACTAATAGACCTAAAAAAAAAAAAATCAAATAGGCTGAAGTCTCAGAAAAACCTGGTTTACCTTTGAACCTTTCTATTTATACCAATAGACCAGATAAGACAATAGGGCACTTGTCATTTTCTTAGTCTTTCTTTGTTTTTTTTTTTGTTTTTTTTTGAGACAGAGCCTCAAGCTGTCACCCTAGATAGAGTGCCAAGGCATCACAGCTCACAGCAACCTCCAATTCCTGGGCGCAAGTGAGTCTCCTGCCTCTGCCTCCCAAGTAGCTGGGACTACAGGCACCTGCCAGAACGCCTGGCCATTTTTTGGTTGCAGCCGTCATTGTTGTTTGGCGGGCCCAGGCTGGATTTGAACCCGCCAGCTCAGGTGTACGTGGCTGGCGCCTTAGCCTGTTGAGCCATAGGCACCGAACCTGTCTTTATTTGTTTTTAAAGGTTTCTTTCTGTCTTTCTTTCCTTTTCTTTCTTTCCTTCTTTCTTTTGTTCTTCCTTTCATTCTTAAGAAGACACTGACCTGTAGTCTAGATTTTAAGATGTGGGTGGAGCAAAACATGATACTTGTGAGTGTAGCTTCTCAGAGTATTGCCCACCAGTTCCGCCCTTTTACATGTCTTGGTTTCTCTTTCTGAAAGTCTACAATTTCTGAGAGGGCTCAAGATAGTGAATAATTAGCTCTGATATGTTTCCTGGATGAGCCATTTTATAACTGATTTGTGGGGGAGTTCCCTATAGGGCTACGCTTGCCTTGGGGAAGCGTATCTCCAGGCTACCCCACACAGGCTCCTGATCACCCAGAGAAGCCTTGTAGGGGGGTCACTTTGCCCTTTGTCTTCAGAGTTGACTTTTCAGTCTCTCATTTCTCTAACTATTAACACAGCTCAGCCTCTTTCACAAACATGCTTAAAAGCCAATTGAATTTAATTCTGGAGTGAAAGGCAATGAAGACGACTCTTTTGAAACACACTTACAACATCTGAAAAATTTCAGAAAGAGCCAGTACAAACTTAACTAAATACATAGAGTGATCCATTACTGACATTCAAACAAAGCACACAAACTACAAGGAGAGAGAGGCAGAGAGCAGCAGCGGTCTGTAGAGAGAAGTGGAAAAGGCTTAAGATCCAGGAAACATGGTGGATAGTAAGAAAGGTGGGAGACCATGTTTTCAGAAGGCCCTCCAGTGAGTGGGGTGACAACCATCGCCAGAGACCCCGGCACCTCGGAGTGCTACTTGTGTTTGTTCTTTGGCTCTCAACCAAATAAAAATAGTGGGTTCAAAGTGGGGGCCCTTGTCCAGCCTTGAATGGAAGGAACACTGTGTCAACATTGTACTTTATAGATATGTAAAATTTTACATTTAAAAATTAAATTTGAAAGAATTAATTGGATATGTTTAAGAGCAGACACAATATAGAAAAGTCTAGCAGGTGGAGGAGTAGGGAGGCACAGGGAGGAGGATGGGAGATTGGCGGGATTCACTTAATATGCACAATGTGAGGATGTTCAGCACGCCCCCTGGTTGGAGGGCTCAACTACAACTTGAACTTTACCTTTGAAATGTAAACAGTGTAACCTAAACATTTGTGCCCTCACATCAATCTGGAATTAAAAAAAATTTTTTTTCAACTAGATAGTAACAAAAAAAGAATATATCACAATGTGCATAATGCAGCTGAGAAGATATTTAGGAAATAGAAGTGGCAGACTTGGCGACAAGTTAAAAGATGATTGTTGAAGTCAATTCTTTGGTTTCTATTCGTAGCACTTGATGGACAATTGTGTCATTCATCCCAGTAAGTAATTGAAAGAGAGACAGAGAGATAGAAAGGTGCACATGCTCATGTGTATGGGTGTGGGGAGCAGTTGAGTACGCACCACAGGGTCATTGAGTTGGAAGTGTCTGATGTTCCTACTCCCCAGATCACTTTTCCCTACTTCTGCACTTGACTAAAACCTACTTATCATTAAGACTTTTAATTTTTCTCTTACAGGGAGCATTTCTTAATCACTACCTTCACAGGAGGTTGGGTAGGTGTTCCTACTCTGTGTATTCAAAGCATCCTACATATAAGTCTTGGAGCAATTGTATATTCTTTATTGAATCATGTTGTGATGAAACTGTTTATGTATCACTTTTACCCATTAGTCTCTGTCCTCCGAGCATAGAGTAGGTACTCAGCTAGTTTGTTGAATAGTACTGAACTGCGTGAGACAAACGGAAGTATTTCCTGACATATTCAGGACATTCAAAGTTCTTAAATTTCCTACTTCTGATTAGGTACTAAACATGAGAGGTGTAGAGCAGAGTTGTTAGGTTTAAAGAAATTGTTTTACTAAAATAATATCAAAAAGATCTTTTCTTTCAAAGAAATTTACAATTAGAGGTCTCCAATCAGAGGGAGAGAGAGAGAGGATTAATATGGGATTTATGCTCAGCACTTGTGGCTCAACGGGCTAAGGCGCCAGTCATGTACACCTGAGCTGGCGGGTTCGAATCCAGCCCAGGCCCGCCAAACAACAATGACAGCTGCAACCAAAACATGGCCGGGCACTGTGGCAGGTGCCTGTAGTCCCAGCTACTTGGGAGGCAGAGGCAAGAGACTCGCTTGAGCCCAGGAATTGGAGGTTGCTGTGAGCTGTGATGCCACAGCACTCTATCCAGGGTGACAGCGTGAGGTTCTATCTCAAAAAAA
>CAUYRH010083558.1:0-26142 GCA_963574655.1 Perodicticus potto | reverse complement strand
TGGGAATACTTGAGACCAGTTGGTGATTCTTGAGACCAGTTGGTGATCAAAAAGTAGAGCTAAAGTATACTAGTTATTCAAATACATGCAAACTACACCAATCCCTTCATCAGTTACTGGTATTAAAGTAATAAGGAAAAGATATAAGAAAAAAAACCTTACAGAACTCATTATAGGGTTATCAGTATTATTATTCTATGTCCTTATTTAGCAAGCTTTCTCAACTTGCCGAATAAAAGTACCAGCAAAAACCAAAATTACAAGAATGTCTTTGGTGAAACTGACTCAGCAGCATCATTCCCTATTCTAGCATTTTCAGAAGGATCCCAATTGTGAGACACGCAGTAACTGCAGCGACATTTGAATGGTTTACTGTAGTCATTCTGAACTCCCTTAAGTCCAGTGTCTTTCTGTCGTCTTCTAAGTGGAGAAAACTTGTTGATTAAAAGATATCTCAGTCTTGCCAGCCTTTCTCTCTGCACAGATAACAGCGTCTGCCCTCCTCTTCTTCTTACAAGAGGCCAGCCATCTCTAAAATCCTGGAAGATGCTTTCGCTGTCTTGTTGCTGGGTAAAACCGTCTGGTAAAGAGGGAGGAAAATCGGTGCCCGGGTTGAGAGACAGTTTACTAAGGTTCTTTATTAACGTTTCTGAGAAGTTGTGTGAGGACTCTGAAACACCTATCGAATCTTCTTCAGTGAGCATTTCGGAAGACTCTGGGATGAAGGTTGGGTCGAGCGGCTGTGACGGGTCCATTGTAGCCTCCGCGGAGCTGCTAGCCCTTCCGGGACTGCAGAAGTGCGGGGACTCCTCCGCCGCCGAAAACAAACCCGGAAACCCGAACGCCAACCACTGGCGGAGGAGCCCTTCTGAGGGGTTTTTAAATGAAACACAAATTATTTCTTAAAATAATGTTTATACATTGACTTTATTAAAATGTAAACCTCACACCTATGGTGCATATTGCAAGGGTACATGTCAGATCTATTGTGTATAAATGTCTTAACACAATAATTAAGTAAATGAGGTTAGGGATATATTAACCAGTACAATGTAAGCATTCCAAATTGTATATGAAATCAGCACATTTTACCCCATAAATGCATTAATGTAAAAAAAAAAAACCCAAAATGTAAACTTCTGCTCTGCAAAGACATGGTTGAAAGAAACAGAAGGCATGCCACAGACTGTGAGAAAATATTTGCAAAAACACATATCTCATAGATGATTTGCATCTGAAATATAAAATAAGCTCTTCAAGCTTAACAATAAAAAAATAAATTTTCAAATGAGCAAAAGATCTGAAAAGCCATCTCATGGGAGATAAGTGCAAACATGAGTATGAAAACATGCTCAACATCACTTGTACTCAGGGAATTTCAAATTAAAACAACAATAAGGTATTTCTACATACCTAATGCATATTGCTCTAGGATGGCAGAAGTCCAAAAGTCTAGTGATACTAATGATTGGTAAAGACACAGAACCACAGGAATTCTCATTCATTGCTGGTGGGAATGCAAATGATACAGCCACTTTAGAAGTAGGTTAGCAGTTGCTTATAAAGTGAAGCACTGTCTTACCATATGACTCATCCCTCATGCTTCTACATGTTTACTCCTTAGAAACTTATGTTAAAATAAAAATCTGTATTAGAATGCTTACAGCAGCTTTATGATTATAAAATCACAAAAATTTAGAGGCAACAAAGATGCCTTTCCACTGAAGAAGGGATCAAAAAACTGTGGCATATCTATACCAGACAATATTATTCAGTAACAGAAATAACATGATCAAGGTATGAAAGGACATGGATAAATCTCAAATGCATAATTTTAAGTGGAAAAAAATGGTGAGAAGACTGTATACTATATAATTCCAATTATATGATATTCTGGAAAAGGTAATACAATATTATAATAAAAATATCAGTGATTGCCAGGGTGCAGGGGGAGTGAAGGAAAGTTGAATAAGTGATCCATCAGAGCCATCTTTAGGGCAGTAGGATTTAAGTATTTGGTATTATAATGGTAGATACATGAAACTATGCAAATGTTAAAACCTATAGAAATTTTATACTGCAAAGAATAAATGATAATATGTGTGAATTAAAAAAAAATAATTTAAGAGTTTGGGAGAGCCAATGATGGGATGAGGCATGTGACAAAATAATCTAACTAAATTACAAATGTATGGAAAAGCCTAAAGGAACAGGATGGGGGAAAGGTGCTGAATTCAGTAACTTTAAATACTAATAGAGTCATAAACACTTTGACTGATAAAGTTAATTCTCATGGATGGATGGGTTAATGAGTCTGTTACTAATGTTCATTTATACTGGAATTGGAAGATTAAGTAAATATACAGTGAATGGTAGGCAACAGAATTCTAATCGTTGAGTGAAGGATTATGAATAAGTAAAGGAAGGAAGAAGGATGCTCCATGTGGTAATGAATTAAAGTAGGAGACATTAATACAACCTCACATTTAGCATAATATAGACACATCTGGCTACATATATATACTTTTTATAGACATGTGCAAACACATCTAGAAGCAAAGACACCACAGTAGCAATGAGCACAACTACAACCCAGATCTTGGTTTATATTACCGTTTGCCAATAATGACACAGGGCTCCTTATAAATAAAGGTAGATCCTAGGAATGACACGTGAAGTATACAAGATGAGTAAGGAAGTATCTGGAAATATAATCTTGCTATGATGGGTTTATTGCAAAAGGACACAGGAGTCAGCTTAAAGTGTTCTCAATGGCCAAACTAGAAAAATGAAAGTAAGAAAATCAATGAAGCAATATTGGATTATATACCCAAAGTATAAAATAAATACATATGAGTTCATATGGACATAAATAAATGATTTCATAAATAATTAAATGGGGTAAATAGACAAATCTCCAGTACAGAAGAATAATATATGTACATTCTCCACCTCCAATAAGATCAAGGAATAAATTCCCACTCTTTGGTATGAGCTATGCATAGTGATTTCCTCCAGTGAGTGCAGTATGGAAATGGTGAGGAAAAATAATAACTTTATAGGGGAGGAACCTACCAAACACAACCTCAACTAGGTGATTGATGTCAACATTAGCAGTCATAAATCATGCTGATGTGATTGAAGTAACACTTTACGTCTGTGGTCTTCCTCCCCTAAACTCAGAACCACAGTATAATAATGAGAGGCGTAAAAAATCAGAAAAATCCCAATTAAGGGATAGTCTACAAAGTGCTTGACTAGTAACTATCAAGATCATCAAAAACCCAGAAAGTCTGCTAAACTGTCACAACCAAAAGGGGTCTAAGGAGATTAAACAATTAAAGGCAATATGGCATCTGGATAAAGTCTTACAACAATAAAAGGAAATATGAATAAAGCATGAACTTTAGTTTATAATAATGTCATTATTGGTGCATTGGTTGTGACAAAGTACTCGTGAAAGACGTTAATATTAGGAGAGGTTAAATGTAGGTTATTGTCAAAATTCTCTGTGCTATCTTCTCAAGTTTTCTGTTAGTCTACCACTGTTCTAAAATTAAAGGTTTATTTTACAAATGTAATAAGTAAGTAAATAAATACAACATAATGTTTTTTTTTTCACTAATTCTTTCCTCTTTCTCTGACCTAGCTACTCTTTCCATACACTACTTCATTCCTACTCTACATTTTAAGTCAGATAATTAAGTGATAAATTTTAGTTTGACTCTTTAAGACTCAACCGAGTGCATTTTTGAAGATAATTTCTTTGCTAAAAACTTTCCTATTTGCTAAAAACTTTCCTATTTGCTGAACATAGGCTGATGTCTTCAAGGTCTGTTAACCTTGATACCACTTGCGAACTCATGGCTTCCATGTCTCTGTGTTTGCTCTATTTTCAGAGTTACATCTATGGCCAGTTCCTGATTATTTCTTTACTCTACTCTGAGCTTGAACTTGGCCTCAAGACTACAGCATGAAAACCTTGATCTGTGCATGTCAGATTTTGGTGGGTGCAGGATTGGAGATGTTCCACTTTGCTTCAGGCCCTCTGGCCTTGCAGTTCTCAAACATGCTAATCTCACTCCTGCCTCTGGCCCTTTGCACTTATAGCTTCTCTTTCTGGAAAACTCTTTTCCCTCAAATATCCATGTCATTCTTCTTTACTTCATTCATTCTCTTGGCTCAAATCTCAGTTCCTTGAAGAAAACTCTATCTTATCCAAAGCCACAAGCTCCTTTCATAACTTTCCATTTTCAAATGGCTTATTTTTTTGTTTTTAACATATTAATACTACATATGTTTCCATTAGATCATAAGTTTCATGACAGCAGAGTTTTTATTTTCTTCCTTGTTTATCATCATATTCCCACCATCTAGAACAGTGCCTAGAATACTCAAATAATGTTCAATGTTGATAAGTGAATATTAGTCTATATTAGAGAATTTGGCTTTTTTTTTTCTTGTCACAGAGTATGCCTGGGATATTTTATCATTAGGATTAAATATACATCTTCCAGTGCTGATGTTATATCAGGTAGCTTGGCCTTAGTTGCCTGTTTCTCCAAATCCATTACCATGGATCTTTGACTTCTGCTGATGAATGACTATGGCAGCCCATGGGCTTCCCGATGGATCATGCCCGTGATTCTAATTATCCAGTAGCACAAACTGATGGGTAGTCCCTGTCATAAAAGCTTCAGTCCAAGATGAAGCACAGCCCACCATACACCAATATATCCTTGATGGAGACCATGCAGGCTACTCATCTTAGCAACAATCTCAGTTGGTTAAAGCAACACATTCAAAGAAATAAGAACATACCTGTAAAAAGAGAAACATGGATAAAGTTCAACTGTCCTGGGTCTTGGGTCACCCAAAACAATGCTTTAACTCTGCCTCCCCATGGAGAATCAGAGACCATTGAAACTCCTAAGTATGGTTCACCAAGATGGTTGAGATACCCCCTACTGAAACAATGCTCTCCTGAGTAAAGGTCCAAAGCAATGATGGCATCAGCACACATAGGAGGATACTATACCCTTAACATTCCTGGGAAGGGCTTTGTAATATACCCAGTACTTGGGTCCAGGATCCAGACCCTGACTTTGAACAAGGTAGTGATTTCTTCTGAGGTATGACAAATTTGATTTCCTGTCCCGCCTGGCTTACCTCACCTGCCATCACCATTAAGACCATACAGGAAATATTAATTCTCCATAGACACTGGACTTCCAACTCACCCCCTGGTTCACAATTCAGTGGAACTCAGCCCCTGAGTTTGTAGTTCAATATAACTCAAAGGTAAAGGAAATGACTTTAGAGCAATGGTTCTTGGTGTGAGTCAAGGAGGCCTGTGCTTGGTGTCACAGAGTGGCAGTAACTGCAGTGTTGGCCTGTTCAGAACTGAGTGTAGACCACTGCCCTCTGAGCCTCACCCTGCTGCACCTCACTACATGATACAAGGCAGAGTCTTACTTTTTCTCAGCCCCTGTTTGGTCATCTATAAACCAAAGCCAAAAATAGCAACCATCTTTCTACACTATTATGGGCCTGCAATGTAAGCATGTAAGTAATTAGACATGGCTTTCACTATCTTTACCTGCTTCTCTGAGATGACACCTCTGCTATAGGTGGTGGTCTCATTCTGGTCCCAGCAGTCTAGGCATACCTCCTCTCCCTGAGTGTTTGTGAATGCTGTACCCTTTGTGTAGAACATGTGTTCCCTTCTTATGTTAAACTTACATGGAGTCAATTTTTGGAGTAGCTTTCAGTTAATTCAGTATCCATGCTGAATATTCTTTCCCTTTCCTTAGAAGTTTCTAGTCCTGCAAGGTGCCAACAGATGGTCTCCATGCATGATGGAAGGCTGTGGATGGAGGGCATCTCATTGCTGATGGGCTGAGGTGTGAAGCTTCATGGAGAGGATGCCTCAACCATCCCACAAGTTCCTTAAAGCCAGGACCATCTCAGGTCACTTATAATTCTTGCACAGGAGATTGCACCTAGGATGGGGTCTGTAAGGCCAACTGACAAAAAGGGAATAATAGCAACTAAAAAATAATCTTATAATAAGAAAATAATTAAGAATTATGAGAGGCTGAGACAGATGGATTGCTTGAGCTCAGAAGCATGAGACCAGCTTTACCCCATCTCTACTAAAATAGAAAAACTAGCTGGGTGTGGTGGCAGGTGTCTGGAGTCCCAGTTTCTTAGGAAGCTGAGGCAAGAGGGTCACTGGGACCCAAGACATTGAGGTTGCTATGAGCTATGATGCCATGACACTCTACCCAGGGTGACAGGGTAAATCTCTGTCTCAAAATAAATAAATAAATAAAAATAAATAAATACTAAAAATTAAGAACCATAAGAATAATTTAAAATATAAAAGGTCAGCTTAAAAAGGATGCTGACACAAGTCATAGATTAAAGCGACCCAGCCCATTTGCTATGCAAACGGGGTGACAGCCTGTGAACATGAATCTCAGTGTCCAGTGATACCCACACAGATGTTCTCTGAAAGCTGAGGCTCTTGACCCCCTCCAGGCAAGCAAGACAGTGGGCAGAGAGATTTTCCTTCAGGTTCTGTAGTTGACAGGAAGGACCCATTGCCACCCAGTCTCCCCTTGCTGGTTCACACATTGGGCGCAGACTTTACTTAGACAGATGGCCCAATACATTTGTTTGCTGGTAACCCAATGTGGTTATCACAGTGTTTGCTAATGGATATTATTTCCTTGACTAATTAATTTGACTTGACTAATTTCCAGTTTCTTTTGTGTTCTAATCCATTCTGTCTGATCTAGCATTTTGAAAAGTTTTGGTCACACTTGTGACTTTGGCGATGGGCACATTTATAACTTTGACTCAAACTGTGCAAAAGCAATTTATGTTGTCAAAACATTCATACCCTCATATTATTCTGAGATTAAAAAAAATTATAAAAGAAAGCTTTTGTTCCACAAATGATAGCAAGAACAAACAAACAAAAACCATGTTCAGGCCACTGCACACTCTAAGCCAAAGGAAAGGCAGGCAACAGGTGACTTTAAGTCACTGTTGTCTGTTGTTTAGGGAATTTGGCTCAGCTAGGAGAGAAAGCAGCTAAGTTCAGGAGCACAGAAATGCATGCTTGCACTTCAAAAGAGAAGTAAAAAATTAAATCAATACATCTGGGGAAATAGTTTTCACCTTCTTCATCGGCAGTGAGTTCTACTGAGGAATTGTCTTCAAATGCATCGATGCACACCTGGCCTCCCCAGTTAGGGGGAGTGGTTCTCAAAGTGTGGTCCCTAGATCAGCAGAATCAGCATAGCATCATCTGGAACTTGTTAGAATGCAAATTTTAGGGCCTCACTTCTGACCTACTGAATCAGTCTGTGGTTCGACAAGGCCTCCAGGTGACTCTGATTTACACTCAACTTTGAAAACAAAGGATATAAAAAGATTGACTGGTAGAGGATGAGACTTCTTGCTGACTTTTTATTCATCTATAAATATACAGAAAAGTTTTCTGTAATTTAGTACGTTCAGAATTTTAAATGATATTTTTCTTTTGACTTTGGTTTGGAATTCAAGAATCTGATGAATTTTTCAGGTAAATAGAACTTGTAACTCCCTTCTCCTCAGTTCTCTTTCATCCTGCTTCTGACCTTCAGAAGTTGAGAGACATTGTCCAAATGTATTCTTTTTTTTCTTTTCTTTTTTTTTTTTTTTTTGTAGTTTTTGGCCGGGGCTGGGTTTGAACTCACCACCTCCAGTATATGGAGCCAGCGCCCTATTCCTTTGAGCTACAGTCACCGCCCTCAGGATGTATTCTTCAGATACCTCTAGGACCTCTGGAGGTCGCCTTGGCTGGGTCTTATGTGGTTCTTGCAGAAAGTGGGGGACATACCAGGTGTGAGCTAGGGCTTCCTAGATTCAAGACAAAGAGGCCCAGAAAAAAACACAACAGTGAAAGAGCACCCAAATAAATCTACTTTCTGAAGAATATTTTTTGAAAGGAAAATATTCTCCTATTCCTAAAGGAGATTTCCAGAGAGCTACAGAATGGATACATTTCATTTGGAATTTCAGTGTTGGTTGTGATGCTTTAGTTGTAACAGAAAATGGTCCTAGTAAGCTCAAACAAAAAGGGGTATGTTTTGGTTTATGTAAAGTCCAAACTGGCTCAACTTCATCCACAGTGACAATCATGTCATAAGCCAGCTTCTCTTCGTCGCTTGGTTCTGCCGCTTTTTCTTTTGAATTTCTTTTTAGGCAATGTTACTTCATCTAATGGCAAGGAAGGCCTCTATCAATTGAAAGCATATACGTCACCACTATGTATAAAAGAAAGGCCCTGTTTTCTAAAAACTCCACCTAAAGCCCTGATGGGGGCTCTCATTGGCTAGTCTTGGCTCATGTACCTGTTAATTACCTGTGGAAATTATGAATTGGTGTGGGGGTAAAGGCAAGGCCAACAAGGGAACCAAGAGAGAAGTTAGGGATCACCTGAGTGGAAGGTAAGAGCTCTGTTGTCCAATAAGTTTTGTCAAGCTGGCAAAATGAAGTGATTTCTACCACAAGCTCTAAGAAAATGTGTAGAGTTCAGGGTTTCAGAATAATGCTGCTTTGTAACCTTGCTGTCTATATGTATAGTAGGAACCTTCACTCTACTGGCAGAGTACGCACTTAGGAACAAATCAAGACCACATAATCCAATAGGGACTAATCTTAATAAATAGTTTATATTATATGGTATTGTTAGATAGTGGGAGGAGAGGGCTGTACAGGGTTTTTAGTCTTTTATTAAAAGACTATTCTAGAAAATTAGGAAAAGAAAAACATGCACAACAATCTATTGTCTAAAAATTCCAGGATTAAGTGGCTTTTAAAGAACTTAGCACCAAAAATAAATTTAAGAAGTCCCTTGTTAAAAACTGCTTCATAAAACTCATATGAATAGCTTTTTCCAATGCACATTTTAAAAATAGATACTTGCCTTGTGAAGGACAAGCTTTCTCCTTCCTCCCAGGCTGAAGACTCATCCATCCCAGCAAGTATTTTTTAAGAGGACAGTGGAGCATGAAAATCTAGTCCATGATACATAAACTCTTCCATGTATAATGACAAGTCAGTTGAATTTTCACACAATTGTGAATGTGGTACATGTGGAAAACAAAATGTAGAAAGGCAAGTGTTCAATGAAAAATGTGCACCAGCAAGTGTGGAACCTAAGGCCGTGAGTTCCCATGGGATAGAGCTGCTGTTGCATCGTATGACTTGACTTTGAGAAAGGAGAATTAGGGAACTATTGCTCAAACACCAAATACCACATCTCACTGCATATTCACTAGATGGAAGCCTACTGTGGATGTTTTTGGCAAGGAAAACTGAAACTTGCCAAAATGTAGATGGATGAAGCCCTCTCTCCCTTGCTGGTCCTGCCCATTTGTATTCAGTGCATTGCTACCTGCAGGCATGAGGGGGAAGGAACACTGTCAGATTCCTCTGTTGCCAGTGTTGATGTTCTTAGTTCCCAGCCAACTCAGAAGTAAAGGTCACGATATGGAATCAATCCCTTCCCTGTACTGAGTTCAAAAGACTGTGGAAGGATGAGCTTTGTGCTGTGAGAGAGAAAAGAAAGTTAAAAAGAAAAAAACTAATGAAATATATTTCTTTTCTTTAATTTCAGAATATTACAGGAGTACACAGGTTTTGGTCATAATAGTTTGCTTTTGTACAATTTAAGTCAAAGTTATTAGTGTGCCCTTTTCCCAGAAAGTATGTGATGCCCTGTTAGGTGTGAATTTACCCATCCCCTTCTCTGCCCTCCAACTTACTTGAATTTCATTGAGTTTTACTTCCATATGTGCTCGTAAGAATTAATGAACTAGTTCCTATTTAGCATTGAGTACATGTGGTGTTTGCTTTATCTTCTTAAGATACTTTGCTTAGGAGAATGGTCTCCAATTCCATCCAGGTTGTTACAAAAGATGCTAAATCACCATTTTTTTTTATGGCTGAGTAGTATTCTGTGGTATACAGATACCACATTTTATTAATGTAGTCATGTGTTCATGGGCACTTGAGTTGTTTCCACTTCTTTGTGACAGTGAATTTTGTTGCTATAAACATTTGAATACAAGTGTCTGTTTCATGAAATGCCATTTTTCCTTCAGGTAAATACCTAGTAGTTGGATTGCTGGATCGAATGGACTGCCAAATGAAATTTTAGATGGCAGATGTAGGCTGGTTAATAGCTAAAGCTCTAGACTCAGAGAGACTTGGGATTGGATCCCATCTTTACTGTTTTTTCACCTTGTGTTGTCAGGAATCTTAAACAACTAGAGTCCTCAACGCCTAATTAAAGCTCAGATATGGTCATGAAGATTAAGAAAGACACAATCTGTGACATGTCTACTTGGTAAGCATGCAATTGATGGTAATTATTATAATATAATCTGAAAAACGTAAACAAAAACAATAAGGAAATGCACTTGACCAATGGATAATCACTTGTCCACCAATTCTGGAACTGTTCCATAATTCTCAGGGATTCTTTGAAAATCCACATTTATTTATTTTCAGTGCTTTTTCCCTAAAGTATTTTTGATTGTTTTATTCTTTTTGACACTGAAAATAAATTGTCAAGTTTTGATGCTGGCTTAAAAGACTGAACTGTTACATTCGTTAGTCTTCTTTTTTAAAAGTTAACACATTTTCAACTCATTTATAAGAATATTTCTGTTATTATTTGAAAATAAAGTACAACTCGATAGAGGTTGCCGGTGAAAATATTTTCTTTAAAATGTTATTTTACCTTACCAAGTTAAGTAATAAACTGATATATCAAACAGATTAAAATATATCACCTTCCCCTAAAATATATTAGCTTTCATCTTATTTTTATCTACTGTGAAGTTTATAGACTTAAAAATAGTTTTGAAGTAGCTGGTGAGAAAGTATTTTCAATTTGGTTTCAGGAATGAATGATCTGAACATAGACTGAGTTACAGCCAAAAATTTTTTAAAAAGTAGTGGTATAAATAAAAGAGACTCATAAAAATCATAAAGGTAACTAGAAAGTCACCTTGTGAAGACCATAAGGCATATAAAAAACTCATATCTAAATCTGAAAGCTTTAACTGCAAGATACAGAAAACCAGATTCAGTAAAATTGGCTTAAGCAAAAATTGAATTTATTAGTTACCATATCCAAAGAAGTCTCAGAAGTCAATCAGGCTTCATTTTTTACATAATCAGACCTTAGTTTTTCTTGTTGTTTATGTCTGTGTCTTTTTAGTGGACAGCATTCTTGAGCTCTACCACCTAGGAGAGTTCTCTTTTAGCAACTGAATGAGTTTATCAGGCCTCTTCTTGATGTTATCAGTCAAACCTCATCCAGGAAGCAATCCCTTGGACCAGGAGGACCTGATGTTGTGGGCATAGTCTCCTTCACAATCCATGTGTGCTGATGGTGAAGAAGGTGAAAGTTACCCAGGAAGAATCAAATGATGTTATTTGAAAGGGGAAGAGAATGGAAGCTAACTTCAATGTCCAGTTTAAGTTCTACTTTTTTCTGGCAAATATTTCCAGATCACATATTACACAGAGATCACTTCTCCCTTTCAACACATAAAAGATACTGCAGGCCAGGCATGATGACCCAAGCCTGTGATTCTAGCACTCCAGGAGGCTGAGGGAGGAGGATTGCTTGAGCACAGAAGTTTGAAGTTGCAATGAGTTATGACGATGCCACTGTACTCTAGCTGGAGCAACAGAGTAAGACTCTGCCTTTAAAAAAAAAAAAAAGATACTGCAAGTGATGTAGTACTTGCATGACAGCCATTCTCTTAATTTCGTGTATTCTTTAAATCTTGCATTAATACAGAGGATGCTTGTCTTATTTCATTTGGACTGCTATAACAAAGTACTGTAGACTGGGTCATGTATCAGACATTTACTTTTTACTATCTTGGATCATGGTTGAACCCTGGTAAGAATCCTCTTCCAAGTTGCAGGCTGCCAGCTTCTCACTGTATCCTCATGTGCTGGAGAAGAACAGGGAACTCTCTGGTGCCCTCTTAGTAAAGGCACTAATCCCACTCCAGAGTTCTCTGCCCTCATGACCTAATTACTTCCAAATCCCATCACCTTTGGAGGGTGGGGATTTAAAAATATGAATTTGGGAAGGCACAAACATTCAGACCATCACAATACCTTATACAACCATAGATTCCCTTCACTGGCCAGTGCACCCTTCCGCCAGCTGCTGTGAGTGTTGACTGCTAACATCTCACACTTGCTACTCTTCTTCAGAGAATTACTCTCAGGTTGACACAGGCCATTTCAGATGTGAGTTTACACTCCATACTTCCACCCCGAGGCAGCCCACAGGCAAAGCCAATGCTCTCACAGGGAGTATGGGAGACTGATTCCCTTGCCTCAAGGCAGTACCAGGTCTGTGGTACAAGCTATAGTCCAGAGCACCCTGTGCCATCAGGTGGAGGCTAAATTACTGGGAAGCCTTCCTCACTTAGCTACCTACTCCTCTGGCCCCATCCTGCTCCTCTCACTGTCCTCCTCCTCATATTTTCTCTAATTAAGTCAAGTGCACGCAAATCTCTTTGTCAGCCTCTAGGAATGACCTAACATAATTAATCAATTTGTCATGTTCATTTACCTCTAAGTTGTAAGATCCTTGAGAATATGGACCATGTTTTGGTCCATCCCCAATTTTAATGTGTACATCAGACTTTTGCTTTATTTTCTTTTTGCCTAAGTTTTTTTCTTTTCTTTTTCTTTTTTTTTTTTTTTTTTTTTTTTGAGACATAGTGTCACTAATGTTACCCTTGGTAGACTGCTTTTGCGTCACAGCTCATAGCAACCTCAAACTCTTGGGCTTAAGAGAATGTCTTGCCTCAGCCTCCCAAGTAGCTGAGACTGCAGGAGCCCGCCACAATGCACGGGTATTTTTGGTTGCAGCTGTCACTATTGTTTAGAAGTCCTGTGCCGGGTTCGAACCCACCAGCCTATGTGGCCAGCACCCTACTCACTGAGCTATGGCTGCCAGAACCTTTGCTTAAGTTTTTAAATTTTGAAATATTAAGGGGGTACAAATATTTTGATTACATGGATACTTTGTATAATGCTGAAGTCAGGGCTTTCAGCATGCCTGTACTAGAATAGTGTCAATTGCAATTAAGAGGTAAGTAGTACGTGTGTATCCCTTGCTCCCCTTATTCTTCCCCCATTCTTGGTTTTCAATGTCCTTTACATCTTTCTGTGCCTATGGGCACCCATGATTTAGCTTCTGCTTACTTATAAGAATATGTGGTGTTTTTTTCCTTCCATTTCTGAGATTATTTATTTGGGATAATGGTCTCTAGCTCCATCCAAATTGCTGCAAAATACATAATTTCATTCCTTTTTATAGTTGAATAGTAGTTCATGGTAGAAGTGTGTGTGTGTGTGTGAATATATGTTACTTTTTATATCCACTCATCAGTTGATAGGCACTTAAGTTGACCTATCTTTGCAATTATGAATTATGCTACAATAAACATTTGGGTAGGGCAGCTATGTTTTTGATAAAATGACTTCTTTTCCATTGGTTAGATCCACAGTAGTGAAATTGTTGGATCAAATGATAGGTCTACCTTTAGCTCTTTGAGGAAACTTCATACTGTTTTCCATGGAAGTTCTACTAATTTGCAGTCCCCTATCAGTGTACAAGCATTCCTCTCTCTCTCTATCCATACTAGTGTCTATTGTTTTTTGAGTTTTGAGTAATGGTAGGTAGTATCTAACTGTTATTTTAATTTAATTTGCATTTCTCTGGTGATTAGTGATGAACTTTTTAAATGTTTGTTAGTTGTCTATCTTCTTTTGAAAAGGTTCTGTTCATGGGTCTTTTGCCCACTTTTTCATGGAGTTGTTTGTGTTTTTTTTTAATGAATTGATTGAATTCTTTGTAGATTCTGTATATTCTTTGTCAGATGTATAGTTTATAAATATTTTTTCCCATTCTGTGGGTTATCTATTTACTCTGATGACTATTTACTTTGTTGCACAGAAGCAATTTTGGAACTCTGTTCCTGGAATGGCCATTAGGGATGTCATCATACAAGATCTAACAATTAAATTCATGAACTCATCCTAGAAAAAGTGCTCTGAACAGTGGACTAGGCCCTAGCATTGATGCATAGTTTCCCAATGGGAATATTTGGAAAGTGACCATAGTGACAGTCAACAAGGAATTATGTGGCACCTTTTCTAATATGTGTTTGTCAACTTCATTGTCTAACCTTATACATAAATCAGTGAGTCGAATTGAGGACTCAATACCATTTTTTTTTTTTTTTTGGCCAGGGCTGGGTTTGAACCTGCCACCTCCAGCACATGGGGCTGGCGCCCTACTCCTTTGAGCCACAGGCGCTACCCAATACCATTTTAATAGCTACTAAGAAAATAAAATATTTAGGAATGTAATTAACCAAGGCAGTGAAAAATCTCTACAAGGAGAACACAAAAAATTTATGAAAGTAATGGCAGATGAGAAAAGTGGAAAAGCATCCCCTGGTCATGGATTGATACAATCAACAATGTCAAAATGTATATACTGTCCAAAGCAATTTACGGATTCAAGGCAATTCCCATCAAAATACCCATGTCACATTTCATAGATCCAGAAAAAAAAGTCCAACTCAGGGTTTTTTCAACTGCCTTGAGAAGGCAAAATCTTATCTTCAATGGTAGTATTTCTCAATCTTCAATGTTCATACAGATCCCCTGATTATAGTATGAAAAAGAACTCAGTAAGCCCAAGTTGAGGCATGAAATCTATATTTCTAAGAAGTTTCCATATGATGCTAATGTTGTGGGTCTATGGACTATACTTTCAGTAGCAAATTCTACCAATTATTTTAAATCACCCATAGCATTTAGAACTGTGCTCTCTACCCAGTAAGTACTCAGTAAATGTTTCTTATTGGATAACAAAACTAATTGAAAGACAGAGGAGCTAAAAGCATTTTGATTGAAAGGAGGCTGATTTAAATAGTATGTTCCCTAAATATAGATTTTCTGTCCTACATGAATGGCTTCCAGTAAAAGCTACCAAGGCAGGTACTTTTTCTAAAGTTTCTAGATAATCTGCAAATGGAAATATTTCCTGGACCCAATTTCTTCTGTTCTAGGAACCAGAGCTAAGGGACCAATTAGTAACAGGCCAGTTATTTCAGATATGCCAACACAAATTGAAAATGGCAATTTTGCAAAGAATTAGAATGTGATTTCCTATTTGGCATGGAAAATTTTAGGCCCACAATGGGCCCCAGCTTCTGAGTTTAATCTTAAAGTTGTTCACACTTGGGCATTTGATTTATCTCCATAGAAAGGATCACAGCTGCAGTCAGGCTTCTACTGGGATGTGCATTCCAGGTCATAGGGCTTTGGATGGCTTCCTCCCATCCTTCTGACATCAACTCCTGTTAATTATAGATGAGACACCAATCAATCTGTTGTTCTGGAAATCATTATTTGGCTCTGCTTTTGTCAAAGAGTAAGAGTTCCTTAGCTTTAACATCAGATCTTTCTTTTGGAACAAAATTTCATGCTCATTATGTCTCTCTCTTTGAGAGGGAGAAAAACTCTCTGTAAGCCTGATAAATCCTGATGTCTGTGCACTGACAATGTAGGAAACAATGCAGCCTATTTAGTATAAATATGTGGTTTTCAATTCTGGGTGCATCAGAATTGCCCGGGGACCTATGTAAAAGTACAGTTTTAGTAGGTTTGGGGAAGGGGTCAGGCATCTCCAGTTTTAATAAAGCTCTCCAGGGGATTCTGATGTGCAAGGTTAAACATCATTGGTGTAAAGTGCTAATTCTCCAATTTTCCTGTGCATCAGGAGAGATTTTAAAAACAGATACCTGAGCCCCACTACCAAATACTCTGACTCAACAGATCTGGGGAGAAGCCCTCAAATTTGCATTTCTAGCAAGCTCAGGTGATGCTGACGTTACCTATTCATGGATTATACTTTACATAGCACTGCTATTGCTGCATGTTAGAATTGCTACATTGCAGAGATTTTAATTCTCAATATGAGTACCAACATTTCTAAAGGTGAGAATGAGTCATCAGTATTTGTTAAAACTGGTGATCTCAGTGTGTAGTTAAGTCTGAGAAGCTCTTGCTAGTGGAGAGTGATATGAGGTCCATCTTCTACTTTACTTACAGAGAAAGCCACTGGTGAATACATGGAAAGGTGAAAGGCATCACAGACAAGCCCAGGTTCAAATCCTGACTCTGCCATCCAAAATAGCTGGGTGGTAGTGATTGGTGCACATTAGATAATCCATCTGTGCCTTGACATCCTCACCAATAAAATGGGTATAATAGTAGTAGTACTTCTTCAAAGACATGAGATCATCAATTAAACTTTTTGACACAAAGGCTGATATACAGTAAGTGCTCAATAAATGCACATGGTCATTACTGTGTCGTTTGTATCATATTGCCAGTATGTAAGTAAGTTTGCTTTACCATTCCCAACTACTCCCAATACTCCCAGCTACTCCCAATATTTACTTTACCACTCCCAACTACTCCCAATATTCCCAGTAAAAGTGGAATTTTACGTTACCACTCCCAGCTTCTCCCAAGTATTTACAATATTCTGTATTCCAAGAGTCTATGTTGTGTTGAGGGCCCTGGTCAGGGTGGCAGTTGTTCTTCAGCAATATTTTACATATAGATAGCACATTTAACTTTAAGTGTGAACATTGTCTCTGTGACTATGTTTCTCAGATAATATCCTGATTATAAATTTTAAGGAAAATAAGGGTGTAGACTGATAATCTTGGAGTTATAGCACATGTGAAGAGCTAGAGCAGAGAAATTGCACTCAAAAAATAAAAATGGGCATGTAATTGTTTACATATTGGTTTCATATTAATATTGAGTACACCGGATATATTTTTTCCATTCTTGAGATACTTTACTAAAAAGAATGTTTCAACTCCATTCAGGTAAACATAAAAAATGCAAAATCTCCATCTTTTCTTATGGCTGAATAGTATTCCATAGTATACATATACCACAGTGTGTTAATCTATTCCTGATTTGATGGGCCCAAGGGGGAGAGAAGAGCAGGGAGAGGGGAGGGGGAGGAGGAGGTGCACTTGGCGGGATCTTACCTAATGTGCATAATATGAGGGTGTCTAGTGTACCCCCTGGGTGAAGGGCTCAACTGCAACTTGAACTTTATCTTGGAAGTGAGAACAATGTAACCTAAAAATGTGTACCCTAATATTAATTTGAAATAAAAGTAACTAACTAACTAACTAACTAATTAACTAACTAACTAAATAAATAAATAAATAAAACAAAAGTGATGGCTCCAACAGTTCATCCTTTCCTGCATCTACACTTTGCAATGTGATTGTGCAATGCTTTTCATCAGGAGGACATATCTCATTTCCAGACCTTGTTTCTGGGAGTCTGTGTGACTTTTTTTGGCTGACAGAATATGGTGGAAATGATTAATACTGGGATTTAAGAGCTCTTGTACACTTCTGTCCTCTCTTCTGCTCTCTGTCTTCATAGTGAGGACACTTTTGGCTGTCCTGCCAGAGTTTGGGACATGGAGAGTAGCAGGGAGGATCCCAGTCGTCCCACCTGAGGCCATAGACACATAAAAGAACCCAGCCAAGACCAGCAAAGTCTCCTGGCCAACTCACAGCTTACAATAGACATTTGAACAGTCAGTCATCTCAGATTAGCAGAACCACTGTGCCAACTCATAGAATTAGGGGAAATAATAAATGGTGGTTGTTTTAAGCTATTATGTTGTGGGGTGATTTGTGACATGTCAGTAGCTAACTAACATAGAAGACTGGATGAAAAGAAATTTTAAAAAATGCATGACAACAATGGGGACTGAGAGAAATGAAAGACATACTTCAAAAAAAAATTTTAGAGTTGGTCTTCTGGGCATAGTACATATAAATGAACCAGCATGCATTTACTTTCACAAAAACAAATTATATCTATAAAGAATTCCTGGTATTTTCTGGTCATTTATTTGCAAAATGTAATAGTTGTAGGGTGTGTGTGTGTGTGTGTGTGTGTGTGCGCGCATGCATATGTGAGTGTTTGTGTTTGTTTTAAATTTAATACACCCAAGAAGTCTCCAAGATGGAAGACCTCCTGGTAGATTCTGTTCCAGACAAAAGCTAGATGACATTTCTACTGTGTAGGTCATAGGCAAGGCCAAAGTAATAATAGAGAGTGCTTGTTTCCCATTTTGGCCGTAATAAGGTTCAGGAGAAACTACGAGTTACAGGCCTATCTCCAAAGTCATCTCAAGTGGTGGGTGTTAAGGAAAGTGGGCAGCAAGGAAACTACTAATTTTGCTTTTTGAAAAAAGTAGTTGTCTCCCAGGAACATAGATACCCAGCATTTATCTTCATAGAGCCTTTGGCAAACCCACAAAAAAAAGGTCTTCTAAGGTCAAGAGCTCGGGCAACTGTGCACTTATCAGTGCTAAAATCCCAGGTGATCTGATCTGGCCTTCAATAGTGATAATTAGCACCATCAACATCCTTCTGCAAAAGAATCCTCCTGTAAAATGCGCTTTAACTGTTCAACTCTGTCAGGCTAAAGGGCTAAAGAATGCACAGTCTAATTGTTCCACACAAAATTAAATCAGTATTTAATTTCTTTAAAGTGTCCAACTAAATTTGGCAAACAGGCATATTGATGGCAACCCAACACATTAAATGTTCCATTTTGAGATGTCTGTGTGTGAGATTTGCTTTAGAAATTTGTGATCTACAATGTAGAAGACAGGGGCAAGGAAGAAAGAAAATGGCTCCCTTAGATTAGCTTGATCGCAATGCCCTTGACAAGAAAGCCTCAACTCCAGGAGTCCAGAAAGGTGATTTCTGGTTTGTGATGGATGTTTACTGCAACCTTTCTGCAGGTAATGGGACTCTGTGGGAGTCAAAGTGATTGGAAAACAATACCTGTCTTTAGAAAAAGGCAGGTTTGGTGGGGTTAGCTTTACAAGGGAAATTAGGCAAGATCATAAGCCCTTGAACTTCACCATGCAAAGTACTGTTAGAGGTGAAGGGCAGAGGGCTGGGATGCAAAAGGGGCAGTTAAGAAAATGATGACTGGGATGTTAAAACTGCCTTTGATACTTTACTAAGAAGATTATTTTCCAGCTCCATCCATGTAAACATAAAGAGATAAAGTCTCCATTTTTTTAATGCTGCATAGTATTTCATGGTGTACATATACCATAATTTATTAATCCATTCATGAATCGATGGGCACTTGGGCTTCTTCCATGACTTGGCAATTATGAATTGAACTGCAATGAATAATCCGGTGCAAATATCTTTGTTGCCAAATGATTTTTGGTCTTTTGGATATACACCTAGTAGAGGAATTGCAGGATCAAATGGCATGTCTACATTTAGATCCCTGAGTGTTCTCCAAGCTTTCTTCCAAAAGGAACACACTAGCTTCCATTCCCACAAGCAGTGCAGAAGTGTTCCCTTTTCTCCACATCCACGCCAACATCTATAGTTTTGGGATATTGTGATGTGGGCTACTGTTACTGAAGTTAGATGGTATCTCAGAGTGGTTCTTAGGAAAGTATCTCAGGAATGGGAAAAAATATATCCAATGTACTCAGTACTACTATGAAACCAATTTATAATCACTCATACTTTCATATGAAAGATGAATCACAACTATAGCCTAGTATGAAGGGGTGGGGAAGGGCAGAGGATGGGTGGATAGAGGGAGGGTTAATAGGGGGACCACACCTATGGAGCATATTGCAAGAACAAGTTGGATCTATCAGCTGTAGAACACAAATGTCTTAACACTGTAATTGGGTAAATGAGGTGAAGGCTATGTTAATTAGTAGGAAGTAAGCACTCTAATTTGTATAAATAATCAACACATTGAATCCCATAATAGCATAAATGTATTCATGATAAATGCACAAATGACTTAATTAAAAAAAAACCAAAAACTGCCTTTAAAGAAAGAGTTTAGATTTGTCTACCAGAAAAGTCTGGGGAGACCACTTCTGGTGAGAGAAACAGCTTTTGCAATATTGTGATAGGCCATGGACCTTCATATACCTGGAGACAGCTATTTCTTTTGTGTGGTTAGAAATCAGGCTCAGTGGGCAGAGTAGGAGGATCTGGAGCTGGGGAACCAGGTATGAGCTAGACAGTGGATGACCTGGGGTACAATGATAAAGATTCTATCCTGGAAGCAAGGGCAGTTAGGCTAGAGATGGGGAAGCCAGTTAACGGAATAGGGTGGTGTTCTGTCTCACACACGGCGAGAGACCAAAATAAGGTTCTGTGCTGCTGGCTGTCAGGAAGCAGCCCCTGAGCAGAAGATTTATGTGCAGGGGATTTATGAAGGTAGTATTTCCACAGAATGTATAAAGGGAGTTTAGGAAACAAAACAGAGAAGGAGAAAATGTCAAGTTCAGGAATAGTCTCCACTTTAGCCTGGTTTCACGACTAGCACTGCAACATGAATTACACCTTGCTCTCTACTCCACATCAGTAAGCTGCTGGCTAGAATCCATTCTGAGAGAGCCATAAACTCTTAGGAACGTCTGGCTCTCCCTATGCTGTTCTTATGTCTAAGGAGAATCCTCTGAAGGTCAAAGGTATAAAGCCTTTAGTGGCAAGAACATAGAAGTTGGCAATAGTGGCACAAACTTAGTAAAAAAGACCCTAGAGGATCTGGGCAGGTTACCGACAGTATCTTCCACACACTTGCAGCACAAGGATAGTGAAAAAATAGGGTTTAAAAAGAGTAGTTTCCAAACTGTGTTTCTAAGAACATTTAATTCTATGACTATTAGCAATGGGGATGGTGGCTATAAATGACTGGCTTAAACAAAATTAAGAATCCAGATTACTGCAGTAATTCTCAGGTCCTTTGATGCCCTAAGAGTCAAATAAAATATAAAGCATTTTTAAGTTTATTTAGCCAGAAAACACTTGGAAGTGGTTGATTTGGGAGCTAGCAGCAGTTTGCATTGACTGAATTTAGGGGATTACTATAAATGGTGAAGGTGAGGACAGTGGGGGTGATTCCCATGTTTTTGACTTGGACGAAGATGGTAGGGCAGGGTGAGGGGGTAAATTGGGCCATACAGGGCTTAAAATCCCTAAAGAAAGGAGAGAAATATGTGCTGTAGATTTTCCTTTGTTGGGGGGATATGAGTTAGGTCAAATTGTAGCTGAGATCACTCAGGAAGAGGCTGCAGGAACAGAAAAGAAGAACATTCTGAAGATGGACAAGACACCAGGGCTTAATTGGAAGGGACAGAAGCAATTCACACAGAAAAATCAATAAGGAATATTTGGTAATATTAGAGGAGAATCATGGGGAGAAGAGGTCTAGTCAGCTAAAAGCCAAACAAATCACTTTTGGTTTGCAAATGTGATGATTCATGATCTATGTGAAATGGCATTCCTGGAGTATTGTGTGTGTGTGCCATGGTGCTGGGTGGGAGCAGCAAGAGAAATCTAAGAGGTGGTGTGGGAAATGCACCTCAACGGCTGATGAGGGAGTGGGTGGGTAAATGGACTAAAGAGAATTTCTTTAGGTAGAGAAAGTTGAGTGTGTGCAGACACTGAGAGAAAGATTTTTAGAGAATGGATCGCCGAAAGGTTAGATGTGAAAATGTGTATTGAATGGAGCCAGGCTTTCAAAGCATGCAGGAGTTAGCTTCAGGAAAGCAGATAGCCATGTGTGGCTTCTCAGCCTTCACTTCCTGCCAGAGTTCTGTCCTCTTCTATAGAAGTAATGGATTGGGATGATTCTTATGATATGGGAGCAGTAAAATAGTTACAAGTATTAATCTTTTCTTGATTTCTTTACCAGGACACAAGAAATTATCCTCTGAGAGTCTCCTGAGTGTGGTAGGTCTTTGTTCATTCCTCAAATGTTTATTACTTGTCAAAAATCCATCAGCCACAGTACTAGGCATGGGGGCACAGAGGACTGGACAGCATCTAAGGTAGATATAATTATGTTTCTTGCCCTCGAGTAGCAGAAACTTTTGAAGAAGAAGGAGACTTTATTGAGGGAATTGTGACAGTCTGGAGTAGAAGAACATCAACCAAGGACGGGTAATAGGATGACTGGATGTCAGTGAGCACTCTGATGAGGGGCACCAATGCTCGTCACAGAGTGACTTCCTCCAGTGCTCACCAGACCACCTTGGCGGGAAGTGTGAGAAGGCAGGTTTGAATTGATCTAGGTCTGGGATTTGCAACATGGCTTTGTGGAATTATAAGTAGGATATAGAATATGGCTGAAATGATGCAAAATAAATGGGATCCCAGGAGGACAGGCAGAAAACAGGGAGGTGTTGAAAGCCAGCAGAAAAACTTGGACAAGGGACTCATGTTAAAAGGGCCGAGGAGAATAAGCTTTAATTTTGTCATCAAGGAATAGGGTTATATGGTACAAATCAAATCTATTAAGTATTGAATACAAATGTCTTAACACTGTAATTAAGTAAATGAGGTGTAAGCTATGTTAATTAGTAGGATGTAAGCACTCCAATTTGTACAAATAATCAACACACTGAATCCCACAAAGGCATAAATGTATTCATGATCTATGTATATATGAATTAATAAAAAAATGGAAAGAAAAAAAAGAAATAGGATTATAGAGGTAGATCAACTTTGGGTTCTTGGTACTATCTTAGAAATGTGTGGCTGAAGCTCATTGGAGGAGCTGGTCATTGGAGTTACAGGGTTTACAGAACTGAAAAGTTCAGATATCCGAGTCACCTGTGATGCTGGCAAGATTTGGAGCTACTAAGGTTTTCAAGAATGAATGAATCAGTGTATTAATCTTTCTCATTAGACTCTGAGAGTACTAAATTTTAAGCTAAACCAGGCATGGACATCCAGGGCCCCATCATCAGTGTGAAATACTTTCCTGGTTTGTGAAACAGTAGGCAAGGAATAGTTTTCCACAAACTGGAACCAGCTTCACACATTTTTCAAAACATATCTTCTTTCTTCCTGTGTCATCTGTGTTTAAAAAACACTTTTAGAATGTTTGGAATTTTTCCCATTGTCTGAAAGTGATGAGCATGGGTTTGCTGAGGGGTCTGAGATACCCACCTCAAGCCACAGAGGTTTGATAGAATTCAAATTCCTTTCCAGCTCCTCATAGATAAACAGTATTGCTGTATACACCGGGGAGGTTCACGAAATGAAGTGACTTGACCCATGTTAAAATAAGGCAAGGAAACTTCCCCCATCCAAGATAATCTAAGGGAAGTCAACATTTCCTCTGGAAATATCAGATGCTTTGCAAACTGTTTGACGATGCCCTAGAGTTCAGACACATAAATTAACACAGCATGGGGCTGGGTATACCAAATATATGCCATGTAGAATGAGGTAAATAGTGACCTAATATTGTCGCTTCCTAATACTGAAACTTGTTTATAACTCTCAGAAACATTTCAAGGTACTCTCTGCCATCCTTTCCCATCTGGTCTGCAGGCGATTTCACCAAATGCTTATCACAGTAAGCAAATTCTTTGATTAGCTCAACTAAATTCTACAACAACACAACCTAGGGTGTGTAGACCTTAGGTCCTGTGACTTTTTAAATATTATCTTTGTTAATTACAATAACCTGAAAGGTGGGCATGATTACCTTAGTTTTTCAAATGACTAAATCGAAGCTTAGAGCTAATGCTTGTCTCACAGAAAGACCACCAGTAGTTTGGGGGCTGTGATTGGAGCCCAGATCAAGCTAGTGGGCAAAGCTGGTGCTCTTTCCAAAATGTCTGCTGGCCTCAGTAACTATTAAAACTACAACCTTTTAGATCTCATTCAGGTGTCTTAAGAAAGAAAGTTGCTTGTAGCTTGGATTCCAGATACACCAATATTTGGCTTCTAGTTGATTCTATACCAGCAGAGCTATCTCTCATCATTTTAGATTGTACAGTAGAAACTCTATTAGTTGATCACCCAAGGGACTGTAACAAGCTGGTCAACATAAGGAATTTTCATTGAGTACATGTGGTGCATATCTGATCTATTAAAGTTAGGTCAACTTAAAAAGGAGGTCAATATAGGGAGGTGGTCAACTATTTTAGTTGTACTGTATGCTATCAGTCAAGAGGTATAAAGGAGGATACTAACGCTTTATGGACCCCTTCCAGATTCAAGATCCATGAGGGATCATGGACATCCCCTCACTCTTGACTTTCCTGACAAAGTAGTTGCTATCATAGCTGTATAAAAGCTCAAAGGAACAGAAACAAAAGCCATGTACAAATAAGCAAAAAAAAATCCAATTTCATCCTTTGTTTCATCTTCTATAACCAATTGACTCATACAGGCTAGGGATAGTTAGTGATTTGTTAACTAACTATCCATTTTCTCCTATCATATTAGTGTGGGAATCAAACACTGAAAGAATTTACCACATATAAGGATATTTGAGTAGGTGGCCACTGTGAATGTTTCTATAGCCAACAGCCATAAAAAAAAAGCTGGCAAGAAAAATTGGCATTTTCCTTATTTTCTTTGGTATTATAGCAAATAATAGGTAGATTTAGAAAGCTAGTGGAGTTTTTATTAAGTTTTTCCATCATGCCTGTTCATAGGGGAAACACAGGAAATAGAATGTTCCCATGACACACATGGCTCTGCTCCCAGGGCTACCAGTTTAGCAAAATCTTTTCTCCTTCTCTTAGAAGCTGAGGTTGATTTCTCTGCTTGGAGTGCAGTGCAGGAAAATTGTTTTTAAACTAGAAAAACTTTCAATTCAAAAGCCAATGACTAAATAAATAAATATATAGATGGGAGCTCTTTGATATGCAGTTTGATATGAGAAGGAACAGGACACAGTCAGGGAAGAGATCTCCCTGGGATGAGAGGAATGGCTTTGAAGAGTTGATTTCTTTAGGGAAAAAAAAAAATCACAGTAAAAAATAAATAGTTTCATCTCCTGAAGATCAAATGTAAAGAGAATCATCATAATTTCATAAGCTTGTCTTAACTTGGAATTTTTTTTCCTTGCCACATGCAGATAGAGGTGGACTACTTGGGAAGAATTACATATGTCCTGGAGTTCAACAGCCCTCAATATTTGACCCAACTCCAACACTATACATTATTTTCTTTTCCACTTAGAATGAACAAATGATTCTCAAATCTAAAATGTTTTCACTTTATGAAAAATAATACTTTAAAACCCAGTTTATCAATCATGCTTTAATCAGAGAAGCAGAACCACATATCTAAAACATATATTTTAACATGTGGATTTGTTACAGGGACTTAATCTGCACAAGCTCATGTGGCTGCTCCTTTAACAGTCTCTGTGAGTGTGTTGTTTCTGCATCGTGTATGGGAGCTTGAGTCCTCAGGGCAGGCAGGTGGGAAGGAAAAATGGATGTAACATAGAAGATATCAAAGACAAGTGGGAACCCAAGGATGGGCTGGAATCAGCATCAGCCTAGTTGCCCTTGATCTTGATGGTGTGGGTATCCTACAAAAGCTGGAGCTCCTGGCATGTGTTAAACATGCATCTGTCCCAGGACTCAGAGAAGTGGAAGGAGGATGGTGGAGAGGGTGGAGCAACAATGAATCAAACCAATAGATTAACAACGAGGTATGTGACAAAAGCAGCTTCCCCAACCTTCTAAGACTAAAGCAAATAGCTGATGTTTCACTACTATGATTACTCCAAATCTTCAAAAATATCTCTTATGACTCATCCTAACCAGAATTATAGAGGAAGGAAGTTCTGGGGCTCATAGTTCAGCAGAGCCATGCTGATACATTGCAAAGCCACTACATCTACCTTCATGAGAGCTCTCTGGCTCTTACCCTTTAGAATGGATCATGGGGCTCTGCGCCTGTGGCTCAACGGGCTAAGGTGCCAGCCACGTACACCTGAGCTGGCAGGTTCAAATCCAACCTGGCCCCGCCAAACAACAATGATGGCTGCAACCAAAAAATGGCCGGGCATTGTGGCGGGCGCCTGTAGTCCCAGCTACTTGGGAGGCGGAGGCAGGAGACTCGCTTGAGCCCAGGAATTGGAGGTTGCTGTGAGCTGTGATGC